>CAUYQV010077167.1:0-78189 GCA_963574575.1 Galagoides demidoff
AGGCGTTGTGGCGGCTGTATGTGGTCCCAGCTACTTGGGAGGCAGAGGCAGGAGACTCGCTTGAGCCCAGGAGTTGGAGGTTGCTGTGAGCTGTGATGTCACAGCACTCTACCCAGGGGGACAGCTTGAGGCTCTGTCTCACAAAAAAAAAAAAAACCCAACAAAGTAATAAACCCTAGGGATCATCCTAGAAGTACAGAGGGGACCATGGGACAGCAGATAGAGAAAATGCACAACTGAGTCTGAATATGTGTATGGAATGTTTCAGAGGAGGTAGCATTTTAGTATGGATCAGTAAGATATATTGAAAAAACATGTTTTGTTTTTTGGCAGTTTTTGGCTGGGGCTGGGCTTGAACCCACCACCTCTGCCATATAGAACCGGTGCCTTACTCCTTTGAGTCACAGGCACTGCCCGGAAAAAACATGTTTTTATCTTAAGGTGATCAGACGTCCTGCTTTTGGAGGGACAGTCCCGATTTTTAACAATTTGTCCCAGTTCGGCGGTGTTTTAAAAAAGTCCTGATTTTTGGTGGGGAAAACGGATTGGGCATATACGGTTTTCAGCTGCCATGTGGCTATTTCACCAGGATAAGAGTTTCATATTATTTTTGTTAATTTTATAATGTTAAACTTTAATAATAACAAATAATTGTTGAGAACTGATTATCGAGAACTGCTTATCAAAGTTCGCATTGTTGTCAGGGCCTACCCCCCCAATTGTGTCCTGCTTTACCAATGTTGAAATCTGGTCACCTTACCTTAAGGTCACATGGAGAATCTCTCCTCCTGGAGGGCCTTCCTTGTTCACGTTGAGGCACACCACCCCAGGAGGATGGCTTGGCAGTTTAAGCAAATGCAATCCAGACAGCAGGTGTGGGAGAGGAGGAACAGAGGACCAGGGGCTGGAAATTTCCACTCTGAAAAACAAACCTATGACCACTGGAGATTGGTGCTAGTGGATAAATTTTTCCCCTTTCCTTGACCTACAGAAAATTTCTACTTCAATAATGAACATGTGGGATCTTTTTACTCGATAAAGTGAATTACACTTAATACCAACTCTAAAACACCCAGCTATCAGCCCTGCTAGCCTGCTGTGCCTCACTCTCTGCTCTCCCACTCCTGTTCCCCTGGTTTGCTCTCTAAGAAAATAGACAAACTTAAGCTTCTTTTTCAGACTCTGAGTCCTGTGCAAGTAAGACAAAGACTCTGGTCAATTTTGACCATATCCAGGAACACACAGAATCATTCCATAAGTTGTGGCAGAATGGATGAATATCACACCCATTAACTAGTTGTCTGTTCCTATTCTAGGTCCAGCCATGATTTTCTTATATTTAATGCTCAATGGCAGAGTAGAAATGCATTAACATAGAAAAAGCAGCATGCCTAAGTTAACAAGGATTCTCTCTTTTCAATTTTGTAGATAAATGTCTGTTCCAAATGCGAAGGGCAAAAATATTATTTAAGCCAAATGTGTTTTTTCACATTTATTTTTAAAGATATGTTCACTTTAAAATGTTTCCTGTTATTTCTACAGAAATAAGTAGTAGAAAAGATTCGGGGAATAATATGTTGCTTATGAAAAATGTATGTTTTAAAACTTATGTCAGGATAAATTTTCTATCTTTTGTCTATAAAAGAGCTTGCCATCCTTACCTAAAAAGACTTTTAAAGAAAATAATAGATACTCATGTATTTGACAAATGCTCCCTGAGTGTCTGCTCTGTGCTACGTTTTTGCTCTGTGCACTGCAAACTTAGCAGAGAGCAAGGCAAGCCAGGTCCCTGCTTTCATGGGGCTTATGCTCTACAACAGGAAATAGACAAAAAGCATGCAGGTAAATGAACACGGTAAGTCTTAAAGGTATAGTCCCGTGAAGACAATGAAATAGGGATGTGGTGTACAAGGACTAAGGTTATTAGGAGAGACCTCTATAGAGGTCATGTGAGCCTGGAATAATTCCCAGAAGCTGGCGGTGTAAACCCTGGGCTCCAGATTTCCAAACCCGTAAAAATCAAATGCAAAGACCCAACCTGGGGGATGAGTTGGTAGAGGCCAGGGAAAAAAGGAAATCGGTATGGTTTGAGGGTAGTGCCAAGAGCTACCATGACATAAAATGATAAGAAAAGTTAAAAATGTTCAGCATTTCATTTTAGGCTACATTAGTGAGTTTGAGTTTATGCAAAATGTAGTGGAAAGCCACGGAAGAGTTTTAATAACAAATGAAAGAATAACATATAAAAGAATCCATTTCATAGTACTCTTGTAAATGGGAAGAACTGTGAATTATTGTTTAAAATCAGAATTAAGAAGTTTAACCAGGAAGGTGACGTGATCTGATTTGTGTTTTGATTATAGTCTACTGGTGTACAGCAGAGTATCACATATACCACTATACCACTTCGACTGTAGAGGAGTTAAGTCAAGCTAAGTGCATTTATCTGCCCCTCTTTATGCTATCATTGCTTCAATAGTTCCTCTACACACACGAACAACCACAGTAGATAATATCATCAGTTATTTTTTCATTCCTGATTCTACAATTTCTTTCTTCTTTAAAATTTGATCATCCTCTGGGGAGCTCTCTGGCAGGTTAACTGTTCTCCTGGGGTTGGTGTTGATGACAGGCTCTCTTGGTTTCCCTTCCCTGGACAATGTCTTGATTTTATCTTCATTCTTGAGGATGTTTTTGCTGGGCATAAACTTCAAGATTAACCTTTTTTTTTTTTTTTTTTTTTTAGTACATGAAAAATGTTACATTTCTTTTTGCTGACTTCTGTGGTTTGTGATGATAAACTTGCTACCATTCCAAAATCCCTCCTCTGTGGGTGATGTGTCCTTTTCCTCAAGGCATTTCCAGGGTTTTTTCTTTTACTTTAGTGTTTCAAAGATTATAGGTTCTGGGATGGTATATCTATTCACCAGATACTTCTCCAGCTGTAAACTCCTCATCCTCTCCTCTTGGCACCTCAGTGATGTGTAGGTTAGAACTTCTGTCCTTGTCCCTCAGACTCCTGTTCCATTTCTTCTTGGTCTCCTTTCTCTTTGCTTTTCAGGTTGGGTAACTTCTGTGGCTCTGTCTTCAAGTTCTCTGACTCTTTTCTCCACTATATATATATATTTTTTTCACTGTTGAGTTGACTGGCAAGTGTGTTTTAAAATTTTGATTATTGTATTTTTTACAATGAGAATTTTTTTTTACTTTTATGCTATTTGTGCCTTCTATGTCTTTGCTAGGTTTTTTCCCATTTGTTTTACTGTGCTTGCAATTATTCATTGAACCATTCTTAAAATACCTGCTTTAAAAAATACATAGCATAATTTTAACATATATATCATATTAGAATTGCTATGCGTTGATTACTTTTTCTCATTCCAGTTGAGATTTCCTTGGTTTTAGGTATGGTGAGTGATTTGCACATGTACCCTGGACATTTGGGGTGTTAAAGTTGTGAGATTCTGGATGCTGTCAAATTTTCTTCAACTTGTGGGGGATCCCCTTGCTCAGGCGTAACATGGAGATTCCAATGGGAATGGATGTTCAGTCCCCTGTTTGGGGTCTGCTGTCACTACCATAGCAAAGCAAAACCTTAGTTTTCATCACCTTACATTTCCTTGTAGTTCATGGTGGGGGTGACAAGCTTGGCCACCTGCCCATCTCTCCTGACACCTGGTAGCTGAAAGCCCAACTTGCACTTCCTAATCCTTCCTGCTGGGGGCGGCAGCTCTGCTCCCAGTTGGGGAGACCCACTAACATTGGCAAGAGTGGGGACAAGGGAGGTGCCAACTGGCTATGCTCATCCCACTATACTCCTGCTGTGTAGGGCAGAAATTCAGCTCCCCACTGGGCCCAACTAACATCAGGGAAGTGATCTATGGTTTTAAAAATTTACTCTGGTTCTGGGTCGAGTTTAGATTTTCTTAGGGAAAGCAAAGATGAAGGGAGATGCAGCCTGTTGGTCAAGGTGAGGACTAGCTTCTGGGTAGATCCTCCCTAAGCTCTTTAGGAACTAAGAGCAGTCACTACATTTCTTCAAATAATACTCTCTTCATAGTAATATTTACAATGGAGAGCATATTTATTTGTATTTATGAGATAATTATTTAGTGTGAGGTTTATATAATATAGAGTTATTTTCTTCATTCCATACAGTGATTATGATAACTAACTATTTTTTCAGGGCCAGATCGTAATCAATGAACTAACAAGTCCTGCTCCTCACTCATGGTTATGTCAAATTTCTTTTAAGTGTAATTTACCAGTAGTAAATAAAAATAGTATGAAAGGTTATTTAACAGTGGTTAAAAGTTGGGGCTTGAAGTGTAGCCAGCCTCTGTACAAGTCCTAGATTCTTGGTTTACAGATGTCTGATTTCAGAACATTCACTTAATTCCCTAAACCTACATTCTTCATCCATTAAATGGGCATGAATATTCAGTTATCATAGAGTGTTGTGAAGGTTAAGATATGTAGTAGCTAAAGGCTGTTTTGTTGGGTAAGCCATTGTTTTATTCTTGGAAATTATTATAAAATGGATTTTTCCCTCCTGAGGACATTTTCATGTCTTATTATAGAAATAGTTCCTTTGAAGGCAAGAAAGATTATCTAAATCAATAGTGCATTTGGGTAAGGTATTACACTGCTGATATTCACAAATAGAAAAGTACATACTAATTGTATATTGTACTATTTAAATTTGTAGGATTACAAGTTTTTGCAAAAATTAAATTTGTGAACTTCTTATCTGCATTAAGTAGTTAGAAGCTCCTAGTATGGTGGGTAGAACCATAGTCAAACTAACCACTTTTGTACTGAGACTCAACAGGGTGGTCTCAGTTCAGCAGGAGTCTGGGAGTTTATGTCTATAACTAGAGTAATTCTAATTATGCCTGAGACTTCCAAAAGCCATGAAATCCTTTTCTGTCTTTTCATCTATCTCTGAGATGACTGCGAGGATAGTTTATTGGCTTTCTGTTTGCTACGCAACACGTAGGCCATTGTCTGTGTGCAGTCACCTGCTTCTCTGTTGGTGAGTTGAATTTAAAGGGTTTGGACTTGATTTTCTTTCCCTTAGTTGACTAAAAATAACAAATATTTATTAAATTCCTACTATAAACTAGTCATTTTAGAAGTCTCCTTTAGGACAGTGAGTTACTACATATGGTCCCTGAGACAGACCCCTGGAAAGTCTCCTCAGAATCCCATCCGTTCTCCACTCCCAGTGTTGTTCAGATGTGTCCATCTTCTTCCAGGCAGCCAGGTGCTCAGGGCAGGCTGGTTCTGTGCTTAATTTGCTCAAGGAGAGAGATGGAATTGGTCTAATCAATTTGATGCTCCCCTTCCTTTGCCAACAATGGCTTAAACATCAGCACATGAGACAGGTTTATTCATTATGCAATTTGTTCCTGGAAAGATTTATTTATTCTTAAAAGAGGAACAAAAGATGAATGTCTTCCCCCTTCTACTGGACACAGTCCTATTTAGCTGTGAACCTCACAGCTGTGGCAGCTGTGTTGTGAACATGGGGTGAGAAGGCTGAGGATGGGGCTGAGAGTCTTGGGTGGGAGAGCAGGGAATGACGCATGGGATCGGCCACTCTCTTAACCCACCGGACATATGCTCTGTCTAGGTTGCCAAGATCGTTATCTTGTGTAAGCCGGTTAAGTTCAAGATTTCCTGTTACTTGTAGCTACAGGTGGAATGAGAAAGTCCCTACATCCTAAAAGGCTTTACAAACCATAGCTGGAATACAAGCAAAGTGAAAACAGAAATCCAAAGTGCACTCCATGAAAAATACCTCTATTTTTATTTAATTTTATTTATTTTCAAGTGAAAATATTTTATTTATATTCAAGTGAACTCAAGATAAACTTTAGGTTTAGTTGATAAAATTATATCTGTGCCCTCTGTCTAAATTCAGTTTACTTTCTCTGTTGCTCCTTAGCAACCTGTTCACATTTGTGCTTTGACAGTCACATCCTAACTTGTGCAATAGTTGTCTCTGACTTTTAACTTGGAGGTCCATATTTTTGCTGCTTGTACAAGTATCGCTACTGTACTAGCAGGAACTGAAGAAACATTTTGTTAAATGAATAAATAAGTAGCATTCAGGATTATATAACTTTATTTTATTTTTATGTTTTGAGATAGTCTCATTTGTATTACTCTGGTTAGAGTACCATGACATCATAGCTCACAGCAACCTCAAACTCCTGCGTTGACGCAATCCTCCTACCTCAGCTTCCTGAGTAGCTGAGACAGGCACCCATCACAATACCCAGCTGGTTTTTCTATTTTTAGGAGAGACGGAGTCTTGTGCTCTTGTGCAGGATGGTCTGGAATATCTGAACTCAAGCGATCCACCTGCCTCAGCTTCCCAGAGTGCTAGGACTACAGGTGTGAGCCACTGAGCTCAACCAAGGATCAGATAACTTAAAAAAAAATGTGAGGTCACCGTCTACTTTATAAATATACAGTTGAAGTAAGTGGGAAAGGCATCAAAGAGAATTTGAAATGTGTCTTGAAAGATGAGTGACTTTGAGTAAGGAAAAGAGCCAAGGGAAGTATTCTAGGAGAAAATTAAGAGACAAAAGGGATATTGAAAGCGAAGTTGTGAAATTGTTTGCTTGTCACCATGGGCATAAAGATAAGCCTGGAAATGTAGTTTGAAGTCAAACTGGGGAGGATCTCAAATGCCAGAGGGAAGAGCTTTTCATTGCCCAGTAAAAACTACAGAGAATCTAGCTATTGAAACAAGGACACCGAGTTATATAAAAGTAAGGTATATAGAAATGCTAATCTAAAAATCTCCCTGCCCTACCCTTTGCCTGTATCTTTCCTTCTGATTGCCTCCTCATTCCGGGCCACTCCAGTCCGTGCTTCTGGGATGAGAGTGAAGATACTTCCCTCTGCAGTCAGACAGAGCTAGATTGTTATCAGATACCTGAGGCTCCACACCGAGCAAGGAGAGATCTACCATCTAGAGATGTAGCAGTTGTAATGCTAAGGGGGCATTGCTTTTGGAGCACTGAAAAGAGAGCTCTGAAACATAGGGGCAATGCTACTAAGTTTAATACAAAATTTTGGGGAAAATTTGGATTGTGTAGAAAGTGTCAAGTATGGACTTTCGCATGGGAGAGGCAGTTGAGTGATATTAAAGCATGTTCAGTGATGGCTGGTAGGCTAAGCAATGTAGTCTGGTTACAAGCCCGAGAATACCTAGGCATAGTCCCAAGAGAAGTTTGTAATCAAATGCAGCTTGCAGAGAGAGTTTCAGATCTTACATGATTTTCATAATGAATGTTTTGGATTATCACAATATGTTTTCCTATGCTCATTTTCATCTAGATGGAGGGGGGCTTTCAAGAACCCATGCCTTATACTTTTTATTTCAGTTCCTTAAGGTACTCAGAATTTCCTTGCCAGAAGGATCCATGTAAAAATTAGAATCCATCTTGAAATTCAAGTAAAGACTGCATCCCTAAGTTGTTTCAAAAAATTGAGAGCTGAACATATTGTAATCCTCAGAGCTGTCCCGAGACAGACAATATCGCAGCAGTTTCTGCCCATGTGTCTTTGTTTTGCAAATGAATATGCAACATTACATTAGAGCAACAAAAAAATTAATCTTGGAATTGAAGAACCTAACAAATGTTGAATTGAAAAACAAGTTAGTTAACCTTAGAGAGAAAGAAAAGAAACATCTAGTAAATTATTAACACCTCAAATTTTACAGTGATTTTTCCATTGACAGTCAAGGGGAAGGGGAAGGAACGAGAGACTGTGTATAATATTAAATGCTGTTTTAAATGAATCTCTATTGTTGTTCCTGTAAATACCATATAATACAGCTAAATTATTCAAATATTACTTAGAATTGTATTGTTAGAAAAGGCACCAGGAACTTAGCCAATCTCATTTCAAAACAAAGAGCAACAAGAAAAAATTTGTACCATTTACAAAAACCATAGCTCAGAACACCTCTCATGATGGGAATTATTAGACTTCGGGTATAAAAAACTGGTGGAATTACTCTTTGCATTCTCGGGGAGATCTCACCATCAAGATGTCTTCTTGTTTAAGGTGGTATTGGGTAATCCATTGAAAAGCTGATTGCATATCCTTTGGTGAATATAGTTTTCCCTCTTTAAATTGAGCCTGTAACAGATTTGGGTCTTCTTCCTGATCATTGGCCTACGCTTGGTTTAAGTGATAAAAAAAATGTGACTGTGAATTTCTATAAAGCTTAAGACTAATAGTGTCTGAAAAGAGACTTGTAAAACCAAAGTAGAAACATTCCTTTAATTCATAATTTAGTCTAAAATGTTGGGTGGCATTATTCTAGAAAGTCTGAGGAACAGGTCTTTTAATAAGTAGTTATTTAAACTGATAGCATCACCTTTCTAGTCTTGGGAAAGAAAACCTGTTTTGTTCTTGCTGGTGGTGCCTGATGGCTGGTGGCAGGAATGTCTGGATGGAGAAGTTCCCTTCATCCTTTCCCACTCCAGTCACGAGGTCATCTGGCCTGGAGGTTGGTCTCTGGCTGCTGTCCTTATGGCCCTTTCACTCACCTAATTTCTCTTGTCATGTCTCCTATACTATGACTGTCTCTGGTAATGACATTTTGGACACTAAAGTGTGCTGCTGAAGTTTATTCTCTTGTTTCCTCTATCAAATGTTCCAAAGTGATTTCTCACCATTGACCACGACCCATTTCAGTTGGAAAACGGCCACTCCCAGAGGCTCAGCATTGCAGTCCTGTATCTTTAGTGACTGAGAGCCGTGAATGACCCGTGTGCTGTCCTCTTGCTTGTTAGTGTGGGTCTTCCCGGGGTGCTGCTGAGCCGTCAATGAAACGAAGCATAGATTTTACCGAAAGCACAGTTCCTGTCGGGGTCCTCTTAGACTCAGCTCGCTATGCTGGCCAGCGTGTCCATCCCTGTCCCACTGTCCCCACTGCCCTTTGAGCATTTATAGTGGGGCAGTGAAGGCACATCGTGATGACTTGAGTTTGATGCAGTGACCTGCAGCCTGAGAAAATCTCCCTGTCACCAGCCTAAATATTGCTGGGACACTTCAACCTTTCAGCAATGATTTTCTTCTGAGTTGAAGTTGGGAGAGAATTTTAAAGGGGAAAGAACCAGCTGTTTTTTTTTTTAAAGGTTTAATTGTTTTATTAATCTATTTTTTATTAAATCATAGCTGTGTATATTAATGCAACTATGGGGTACAATGTGCTGGTTTTATATACATTTTAAAATACTTTCATCAAACTGGTGAACAGAGCCTTTACCTCATTTTCTTAGTCATTGTGTTAAGACATTTATATTCTACACTTAGTAGATTTAACATGTACCCTTGTAAAATGCACCATAGATATGGTCCTACCAATTACCCTCCCTCCACCCATCCTCCCACCCCCCTCCCCCTCCTCTTTCCCCTTTATCTTGGGCTGTAGTTGGGTTATAGCTTTCATATGGAAGTGTGGGTGTTTATAAATTGGTTTCATATTAGGGCTGAGTACACTGGATACTTTTTCTTCCATTATTGAGATACTTTGCTAAGAAGAGTATGTCCCAGGAAGAAAGTACAGGGAAAATGCTTGAATAAATTGGCCTGGGAGAATATTTTATGAGGAGGAACCCCACTCCTCTGGCAATTGAAGCAACCCAATATATTACTGGGTTCTGATCAAACTAAAAAGCTTCTGCACAGCCAAGAACACAGTAAAGCAAGCAGACAGCCCTCAGGATGGGAGAGGATATTTGTCTCTGACAAAGTTTTAATAACTGGAATCCACGGAGAACTCAAATGTATCAGCAAGAAAAGATCCCATCTCAGTGTGGGCAAGGGACTTGAAGAGAAACTTCTCTGAAGAAGACAGGCACACAGCCTAAAGACACATGAAAAAAATGCTCATCATCCTTAATCATCAGAGAAATGCAAACCAGCTGGTTTTAATGTAGCATGAACATCTCTGACACAAGCATAGATAAGCTCAAGAAGTGCGTATCTCGGAATCCTGTATGCTGGTGCCGCCGTTTATAGCCTGTATTGCAATTGTGTTTATTACAGCTTTTTTACTTATTGAGAGTTAAGGAATTGAATGACTTTTTAATAGTTTCATTTTCTTCAACTTTGTTGACTATTTAGGAAATAAATCTGACATAGCTGAGCAACTATTGAATAAGCTGTATTATTCAATGTCTGTTATAAACATGACTTCAGTTTAAAAATTGCTTTGTAGGATTTGGTCAGGTGCGCCATAGTCCGTTCCTACCACTGTGCTGATGCCTCAGAGACTAGTCAAACAAGGGAGAGGCTCCAGAACAGGAGTGTGTGTTAGTGGGCAGAACGGGAGTGCGTGTTAGTGGGGAGAATGCACCGTTTTCACTTTGTGGCTTCTGCATGCTTTGCTGTCTGGGGTATTGCTTTACATATTTTTTGATTTTTGATAACTCTGTTCAGCTTTGGAATGGCATTGTCATTATGATTTGCTGTATGCTTGAGAATGATTTTGAATTCTGTAACTCTCAAATACAAAAATATGTTTAAAAATATACTCTAAATATATATTATAGACATAATATCTAGTAGTTTTTGGACATAGATTTTACTAGAAACAATTTTAGTAAGTAATTATTAAATTCTGGAAACTTGAGCTTTGGCATAATACTTTCACGTGACGGTCACTTGATCCTCTCCGGAGTGCAGCGTGATGGATCCTTCACTCCCCTGCTGCTTTTTCTTTTCAGCTGGTTTGCACACTAGAGATATGTGGCGAATGGCCTTTATGAATAAAATTATGATATTTCTATTGTCTATCTACCAAAGAATGTGCAAATGCTAGCTATTAATCTATTCTTCAAAAAGGAGTCTGTTAACAAGGTCTTTATCTTTCTAACTTTATATTACCACAAAAAATTTGGTGAGAAAGTATAAATCTCATTTGGTCTGAAAAATAATACTCTAGGAGCCAAAATTTTCTATTTTCTTTTTCTGGCAAACTATTTTGGAGGCTAGAAAACTGATTTCTGTCTAAGTCCCTTCTCCTTCATAGCATCTCTGAATGCCAAACTGAGTTTCCTAAGCCCACTCCCCATCTCATTAGCTGAAACCACTCAGTGCTGACCTTTTACAGTTGTTTGCATTATAATTACCTTGTCTCCTTATTATGTTCCTTGCTCAGAGTGGAAACGACTTTTGCTCCAAACAGGACTCTCATGACTGTGCATTGAGAGAGTGAGGTATTGGAACAGGAATAGGATTTACTTTTTATTGGATGAATGCAGTAGAGAGTTTCACCAAATATCCCAGAAAATCATACTTTTCCTTTAATTATTAAAATAAAAATAAATTTTTATTGAACTTCTCTTTAAGTTTTTCAATTAAACTTTCAAATGTATCAGTGTCATTTGTAATATACTTCTGTTATCTTTTTTCTTCTCTTCTTCAAAGTTAAAATGGAATTTAAATATCAGAAGCCTTATGTTTCCCATTTTGAAGCACAGATAGAAAGGATGTAGTTATCTAAACCAGGCATCCTCAAACTATGGCCCACGGGCCACATGCAGCCCACCTAGGACATTTATCCGGCCCACTGGGTGTTTTTGCCACCGCTGCCTGTCCCGCTTAACAGCTGACTCATCCCGGGGACCGCAGTCCAGCCCTCCAACAGTCTGAGGGACAGTGAACTGGCCCCCTGTTTAAAAAGTCTGAGGACCCTTGAATATTGGTAGGTTAGTAACGAGTGTGAAGAGGAGTGAGAGAATGAATAAAACAAGAAGGGACATGCGACAAGCAGAGGACATGACGAAAGGGAAAAATGATCACAGGTGGTTTATTATGTGGCTCAGTTCAGAGAAAAATACATTGTTGTACTAGTATGAGCTCCGAATATTCATCTAAATCAGTTACAATACAACTTTTGAGATGATGAGCAGCATGGGGAACCGGTTCTGAGTTTTAGGGGTGAGAAGTTAAGAGAGAGAATGCTAAGTGTTTGTCTTCTGTAATGGAAGTACAGAAAGGACACTTGAAACTGAGAACTTGAGCTCAGAAGTACCAAAAAGTTTAGTTCTTTAGAGATGTGCTGAGTTAGGCTAAAAAGTATACATTAAAGAATGTGACTGGAGACTTGGTGATCTCCACCAACATAATTGGGCTAAGAGAGGTTAAAAACTGCCGCCACAGGAGGAGAAAATGTGAGGGTAGAGGGCAGAGATTCTCATTTTCACAATAATTCATAGGCTTAGTTGACTCTTTTAAACTAGTTTAGATTATGAATCTTATTAAAATTAAAACTAAATAATAAAAATATGGAAATAAATCAAAACAAATAAAAATCCAAAAATTGAACCACATACAATGGAAGATATTCTTAAAATTCACAGTTAAATCAAAGAAAGGTAATTAGATACACGTGGGTATCTCAACAACTTGAAAAATTTCACATGACACTTACCTGTTTATTAAAGGATTTTGTTTTAAAGTCACCTTGAACATATTTGAATGTAGATAAAACATTATATTCTTCTTTCTTTAATGTTTTCTCAAATAATTGCAACATGTATAATAAGATAAATATGTTCTTATAAACCATCTTGAATTGGGGGGCAGGGGCCACAAAACAGGGTATAAATGAGTAACCCTGACATCAGACCAGGTAAGGATGGCAAACTAACACATATACACAAAGGAAGGGAGGTGAGATGTCTGGTACCAACCAGTGCCATTTGGGAAATGAGAAATAATTATTAAACTAAGTAGCATATGATGTAAAATGATTTAATTAATGTTTTGAATGACCACTAGTGATCATCATTGTTGTTTGAGTTATGTCAGACACAAAATATAACATACTCTCTTTTCTGAAGGCAGCTGAATGTGTTTATGAGAGAATTTATTCCATTTAATAATTACAAAATACAAGACAGAAGCTCAAACCATAGATGAGTGAAGGGGGCAGTAGAAGGAGTACCTGATGCTGGTTTTACAGAGAATGAACATTTTGGGAAGAGCTGTCTCTGAGATAGGGCCGAAGGGAGGGAGGGATTGCTGGACAGGAAGGAGGCAAAAGGATTTACAGATACAGATGAGAATGTGGGTGGAACTCTTCACCCTGGAGTGGAAGGCGCACCCCGGCACCTCACAGAACACGACACGAGACAGGTGGAAAACATGACATAGGTGGGACCAGATTGTTGAAGATGCCATATTTTATTATACTAGGTACCAGACGTTATTTTTAGAATCTGTAAATGCTTACAGAATTAATTAAATGATTAAAATGATCAATTTGGCAAACAGCTATAAAGAAAACAAAGAGGAATGAGTTTGGAACCAATAAGATCAATTGGCAACTGTGTGTAGGAACGGAGTCACGTCTTTCCTAAATTGGCAGTGGGGAGATGGAGGTAGTAAAACATACCTAGAATTTGTGATAATATTTATATTTTATAGGTATGAAATTTCATTTGAGAGAAAAGATTGTATCATTTACTGAAATGTTTAATTTCAGATGGAGAGTTTAGTGAAAGGCATTTGAAAAGAAATTATGAGCTCCTATAGTCACTTCATACCAATGGATTTGGAAGATTGCTTCTCACCCTGTTTCTTTGGAGTGCTGAAGGCATCTGATTAATCACTCTTTCAAAACATATTTAGTGGGAACAATTGTGCAGATAGAGGCTGTAGAGGTCCATTAGGTTTTCAGTGTGAAGAAAAGTGAAGTTCATCCATACAAAGATGAGGTTGAGGAAGTTCCCACCTATTCAGAAAAGTCATACCCAGCCCGGAGCAAATGGTTCCTGAAATAGTCACGTAGTTACAGTATTTCTTTAACTCTTGCTGTCCAGATAATGACTTTCGATAAGTGTCTGTTCAGCTATATACACATGGCCGATTGTTCAGTTGGTAGGCGTTTGCCAATAAATTATGTCTTTATTCAGTCTTGTTTAATCTCCATGGGCTTGTCATTGCAATGACACCTATAGAAATAAAGGGAATCCCATGCCTTGGTCAGTATATTTCTCCTGTTTTTGTTATTTAAAAATGTTAAAATCTAATACCCTTACAACAAACCAGACCCAGAGGTTGATTAAAGACACACTACAATTGCTGTTAGTGGCAGACATGTGGCCAACATTCTATTGAAGTTTTAAAATATTCACATTGTAACCAGCATTGCTCCTATAGTGACATTTGTACAGGAGGAAGAAGAGTGAAGGTGGTGGGGTTGTAGCAGGGGGACAGCACCTCACCACCGGCCTCTGGGTGTTTTGAAAACAGTTAAGGCTAGGGAGCTTTTTTTGGCTTGAAATTACAAAATTTTAACTTACAACATTGTGTTTCCTTTTATTTGGACAGTTTTTCTGAATTTGGTTTATTCAGTGTAGCCCCAGACTATTTCCTTTCTTTTAACTAGATGAAATAATTATAGCCTTTTTTTTGGTCTGAACAATAACAAATCAAGCAGACCTGAAAGGCTTGCATTTTTTTCTATTTATTTCTTCTGTGGATTTCTGAAGAGCATGCAACCAACTGCTGCTTTCTTCCTGTGGTATCAAATGTTCATAATTTTATCAAAGAGTTACTGAAGTTTGACTTGTTTTCCATTTCACCTTCTGGTTGGATAAGGAAATATCCCTGAAGACATAAGAAAGAAGAAGGATTGCTGTGTGTGGCATTGTGGAAATTTCTAGCATTGGTTCTGTGGCAGCTGATGGGATGAAGCTGGCCTCCTTCCGTGTGTGGGCAGCACACGCCCCACTGAGGAGCTGAGGCTCAGCTGGGAAGTCTTAGCAACCCCAACTCTGACATGCCCCTTACTCCCAGGATTGAGGCAGACATGGAGAAACCAACTTTTCACAGTTATCAGCATGGATCCTGCTGCATCAGAGGAAAAAAGACACCACGGAGGCAAATTGGTGAACACGGTGAGGTTCCCTGTGTGAGTTCCATAGGTGAGAGTCAGTCCAGGAGAAAGGGTCTGAGGCCCTGGGATTCTGTGTGTGTTAACGTACTCAATCATTCATACTTGGGAACTGTTTACCAAGCGCCTACTACATACCTAGTGATTCAGCTGGGGCAAAACAAGCCCCATTTGGGGTGAACAAGGCAAAGTAGGGGTGCTGCATCATCGGAATAGTGGCTCTGAAGTAACAGCTCCTTGCTGGCATGGCAGGCAGCTATAAAATAAGGGTTAATGTGTAACTACAGAGACCAAGTACATAGGGAAAAAAACTGGAAGTAAACATCCAGAATGTGAATGTTTTCTTCTGGATTATGGGGTTAGGGGTGATTTCTATTTTCACTGTTATTTCCTTCTAAATTTCTAAACCTGCCACAATGATGCATATTACGTTTATATTCAGAAGACTGAAAACTCAGGTCAATGTTACCTGCTGCAGTATGGAGTACTAATGTACGAGCCGGAGCTGGCAGCAGGGCGCCGGCCAAAGTGAGTTTAGTCTGGGACTCAGAGTCATTTCCCAGAGCCAGGCTGGGGAGGGCATGAACAGAGGCACTGTCTGAATGTAAATTGTGAATTAAGGTCGAGCTAGAAACAGGAGTGGGAGCAGGTCTGAAAGGCAGGACAACTCACAGTCAAAGTCGGGCTGGCTCAGGAACATGTCAGCTCAAAGGTCCACCTGACCTTTCCCAAGTCCAGGGTCCCTAATGGGCAGTTCTGAAATCCAAAAGCTCTGAAAACTTTAAGGTCTTTCTTTTAACAGGTTTGATAGTAAGGCCTGATCTGACTTCAACAAATTTGGTGGGAAAACTTGACCTTAACTAACATGCAACTCTTTACAGGCTGTATCCATCCCACCCAGGCTGCATGCAATTGTGTTTACTTTCTAGATGCTGCCTCCGACACACTGGGTTCTTAGATATTATATGTCTCATGCTCCCGGTGACCTTTCTAAACCCCCCAAACATCTGACTTCCAAAGCACAAATGGCTCCAGAGTTTTGGATAAGTTAGCAAATGTGTCTATGGGACATTTCTCTTTCTACATACTAAAGTCACTTAAAACTGAACTCACCTTGTTCTTCAAAACTGTTTGAAAAGATGCTTTATCATGTTCACTGCGTGGATGTACTCCAGATAGTGAAACTTAAAACTAATACCTTAGGGAGAGGCTTAACATTTTGTGCTTAGAATTATTTGTAGTGATGAGCCTTCCAGTGGGACATATCATCCCCAAACTTTTCTTATGCCAATCTTTCATATGCCTTTTTGACAGACTGATCATCCTGAAACATATAGTTCCCAAATCCTTAGTATTACTCAACACTGTGTCAGACTAATGAAAGGCCTGGGCCTGCAAAGGACCACCCCTCAGGCTGTGTGCTCCCACCATCCCCTCTCTCATAGCCCTCCATGGATCTCTCCCTCTCCTCCCTCCCTTTCTTTCTTTCTTTCTTCTTTCAGGGATTTTAGGCAGCACTCCTTTTTCAAACATGTTCATATTTTCATATTCTAGTGATTACTTATACCATCTCCGCCTCTCAGAGTAAGCTCTAATTATATCAATTAAAATATTATATTTTCTAAGTGAAAACAGAATTTTCTCCATGAAGCCCTCTATGGTCAGCCACAAACAACTACCAAACCTTTGAATTGATATTATACACATATTTACTACTGTCCAGGTAAAACATACAAGGTCTGACAATTAAGTTTGAGAACTTGGCCTAGAAAAAGTGCTACATACCTCATTGCTGAATATCAATACTGTCACCTTCAAAGTACTCCCTTTGGGAAGCTATGCACCAATGCCAGTGCTTAGCACACTCTACAAAGCAATGTTAGAACTCTTTTTCTTGAATGACCATCAAAGCTGTTGTCATATTGCCTTTGATGTCCTGCATGTCATCAAAATTTCTTCCTTCCCTTTATCTTAAAGAAAAAAGTCACTAGGGGCCAGATCAGGTGAGTATAAGGTGACCAGACGTCCTGCTTTTGGCGGGACAGTCCTGATTTTTAACAATTTGTCCCACGTCCCATGGCATTTTTAAAAAGTCTCAATTTTTGGAAAGAATGCACGACAAACTAGGGAAGGGCAGGACAATGGGAAGGGAATATGGTTTTCGGCTGCTGAAAAGGTTAATGTAACTCCATTTGGGAATGAAGAGGTTAATGTAACTTCTTTTGGAATTGAAAAGGCTAATGTAAACTCCCTACTCCCCTCCTAGGCAAGATCGCCCAAGTGGACTGGTGCCCTACTCCTTTGAGCCACAGACCCTGCCCTATACATAATTTTTTTTTAATGTATTATATTTGTAAATTGTACTTAGGTTGAAATTAAAAAAAAATATATATATATATTACAATACTATTTTTGCATTCTATGAAAATTTTTGTTGCTCCATATAGACCAAATTTTTAATTAAGAACACCCCACCTCCACCCCCGTCAATGGTGTCCCACTTAACCAATGTTAAAATCTGGTCACCTTAGGTGGGTAGGGAGAGTGTTCCAATTCAGTTATTTATTTGCTGCCTAAAAATTCCCTTGCAGACAGTGCTGTGTGAGCTGGAGTGTTGTCTTGATGCAAAAGCCCACCTTCCTCATGCCAAGATTTTCAGTTCAGATTTTCCTAACCACTTACTTGGTCTTCTGTGCTTCTCACAGTCAGCCGATGATTTTGACACACAGTTAGACTAATTATTGCAATGATATTGTCAGTTCTACTTGTTACTGGCCACCCTGATCTTCCTTCATTAGTGATGCTTTCTCTCCCCTCAGAAATACATTTAATCAATTTGTACACTTTTTTTCCATAGTATTATTCCCATAAAGTTGAACTAATGCATCCCTAATTTCACTTCCCCTCTTGCCAAGTTTAACAAGAAATTTCCAAGTCCTTGTTCATTGGCCTAATTCAAGCTCTGACATTATTGCAATGGTTTATAAAAACATATAACAACAATAATGAACGCCACTCAGCGGAACACCATCACATTGACAAGAACACGGCTGTGAGACACCCATATGGCAAGGTTATGAAACCTCACTCAGTTATTTGTACAGTGCTGACAACATAAGCTCATGAGGGCAAGTTTGTGAATTTAATTGTCAGACCTCATGTATATATGGTCTATTTCCACATTTTGGCAGATACCTGCTTAATCTAACAATAGAACATATACTCAGTCCTCTGTAATGTTAATTTCCTATTACCTGAAGATGTAATATTGTTAATATCTAATATTAGATATTTCCTATAGTACTCAGCACATATTTATCAAACAGTTGGATGAAATTATATGAAGCCTATATAATTCAGTGCAAAAAGTGGACTCCTACTCTAAGAACTAAAATATTCTCCTGAAATGCATACGATATTTCTGCATAAAGTCCTAAAAACCCATACTTACAACATAGGAGCATAACCTTCTGTCTTTGGGAAAGAATTTTGGAGATTTCATGAGCTCTAAGAGGACTTTCTGAATACCATACCGTAGAACCCATTCGAAAGCCATCCTTGCAAAATTTCCCACACTAATTAAACGTGCAAAGATGGCTTATATGGAGATTAATCTCTGGGTTTAAGGGTAAGTTGACTTCTTCCTTTTATTTAAAATAAATTACTTCCCATTGAATTGGAAAGCCAAATAAGGTAAAAAATTTGAATCCCCTAGAGGCTGTGTGTGAAGAAAAGTATGTGGTAGTAGCATCTATTCTCTAAAGACTTAAATTTAATCCAATGATAGACAATTGCTTAAAAAATTAAAATGGGCAGAGGGAGGGCAGGAATAAATTCTGAAGCATGGAGAAAAAATAATGATTCTATGACAGATGTTTAAACTTTTTGATATTTATATTTTATGAGTGATTGTATTAAAAAGTATTGCTTTAAATTTTTTGGGGGGGGCAGGTACTCAGTGCTGAGGAAAGAAGAGAAGGTATTACTAGCAATTATTCTTGTTAATTATCAAACAGTTCAAAGCTTTTTATTATGTTCCACACATGGAGAAAACAGTTTCTCTAGAGCAATGTTTTTTAACCTTTTCATCACATGGCACACTTAAACTTCTAGTTAAATTTCTGTGGTACACTTAAATTATATTGAACAAAAAAAATGAGAAAAAACAAAGAATATACTTACTATGCTTTGAACTTCTTTTGAAAATAATTTAATTAATGATCTTCAAAAATTTTTGCGGCACACCAGTTAAAAGTCTACAGATTAGAGGATGCTGATCCTGCAGACAGTTCAGAGAAGTCTTGGAGGCTTCTGACTAGACTAGATGACTTAGTGAGGCCTTTGGCCCTGACACCAGCATCTCTGAGAACCTTGCTTCTCTGGGGTGACTTCAACAGCCCTAGTGGGAGAGAGATTTAGGGGGAGATGTCAACAAAGTATCTACGTTTGAAGTTCTTCTGTTCCAACTTCCCGGGGTCTATTTAACAGTTTTAATAAATTCTCTTCCCCATTTTTTTTGAAATGTTATTTTTGTTTCTTTTTTTTTTTTTTTTTATTAGAGACAGGGTCTCACTTTGTGGCCCAAGCTGGGGGGCAGCCATACAGTTGTAGCTCCCAGTAACCTCAAATTTCTAGGTTCAAGCAATCTTTCCACCCCCAGCCTCCTGAATAGCAAAGACTATAGGTGTGCACCACGGTGCCACACAGCTAGTGTTTTTTTCTTTCTTTAAAATTATTATTTTTGTAGAGATGAGGTCTCACTATGTTTCTCAGGCTAGTCTCAAACTCCTGGGCTAAAGTGATCCTCCCACCTTGGCCTCCCAGAGTGCTGGGATTACAGGCGTGGGCCACCATGCCCGGCCTCCAGTGGATTTGCCTAATTTCATTCTTCACATCTTCAACCTTTAGGGTCAGCTTCTCCTCAGCACTCTTTTTTTCTTCCAACTTCTCCTCCCCTTTGGAAAGTCTCTCACCTTCTCGTGACCCTCACACGTGCACCTTTACCTTTAGCTCCCTTTCCTAAGAAGTCACATAACTAGTCAG
Source organism: Galagoides demidoff (assembly GCA_963574575.1). NCBI lineage: Eukaryota > Metazoa > Chordata > Mammalia > Primates > Galagidae > Galagoides > Galagoides demidoff. Next base: position 19,982 of record CAUYQV010077167.1, read on the forward strand.
TGGTGGACCTAGGATTTGTACATAGGCCCACGGACACTGAAGCCCAAGGTCTGCATCATTTTCTTGCCCCAAACTAATTTTGCAGATTAAGTACCATTTTTGCCTAAAACTAACCTTGTAGCTTAAGTGTCACCATCTTTGCTAACATTTGTTCAGTGGTGCTCATTGATACTGTGTGCCAGGCGCTGGGTTTAGAGCCTTAGCAACATGCTGTGCTAATCTTCAAGACAGCCCTTCAGTACTGTTCCACTTCACAGATGAAGTTTATGCTGTGGGAATGGGCAGTAAGAGCTGAAGGCCCAGTCATTTGCTTTTGCAGTAAGATATCAAAGGCAGATAGTTCCGTAGCACAACCATGTGCTTCTGTCTTCCTTCTAAGTTCCTGTACAGCATTAACACACAGAATCAAATACCTATGTCAAGAGAGCAGGTAACATAAAGGAGTAAGTCAGGCTTTGAGACAATAGGGACCAGTAAGGATTGTGGAAAACCAAGAGTTTGTGCCCCACATGAAGTCATTGGGCTTACCTGACATTGTGCAGGTAACCACACACACACACAGAGCAGTTAGTAGCACTTTCTACACCACTTCCTCTTGTCTTTCATAAGCAAAAGTTACAAGATAGAACAGATAGATCAAGAAACATGTATTTCCATTGTGAGGCAGAAGGTGAAGGAATTGGTTAGCAGGCTCCTCTGATGAATGAGTGATGATCACTTCTAGGAGTCTCTGTTTCCGTGGAACCGTCTCACTTAGGCAGTATCCACCACAAGCTTTAGTACTTTCTCTAGTAGAAAAATAGATCACGGATCATGAATTCCTTTCTTCACTGATCGGATGATTATATTTCGTAGCTCAAGAGCAGAGCAGCCCCTTCTCCACCTTAAGGATGGACCCAAAGTTCTGCTCAGAGGGCACAGCCTGGTGCTCTGGGCAGTGTGGACGGCCAGCGGGCCAGGCAGGGTCCCCGCCTCACGGTGACAGCCGTGGGTGACTCGTTGCTGCTGGCTTTTCCGTGCTGGCAGATGGGCCCTCATTGTTTCTAAGTTTCAGTTTGGAAAATTCAGACATTAAGGGTTAATCTACATTTTAAAATAGTCGTTTTTGAAGGAAATCATGCTATAAATGAGAATCCTGCGTGGCGTGCTGGGTTCTCTCTTTATGTTAGCGTTGGCAGGGCCGGCAGCCTGTTTTGATGATAAAGCCAGCCTTGGAAACCTGTGTTTTATATTGCAGGAAAATGCAGCAAATTTAAAACACTCCACATTTGCCTTTTGACACCCCATAACCAATAGATGAACTTTAATTCCTGGGAGGCCTCCCAGTGATTAATGCCTCCCCGTTTATGACGTGAGAGGAACAAGCCGTCTGCTGCAGTTGGTCTTCTGTCCGTCTCCGAGGGGAGCGCCTGCCAGGATTTTGATGTGCACCGCGTTCTGGCACCAGGCTGCACGCTTCTCACCCAGCACAGAGCCAGCTCACAGATCCTGCTCGGCACAGCCCCTCCAGACATGCAGCATGAATGTGAGGCGGCGGCCTCCAATGTGGCAGGCGCAGTCCCCCCTTCCTGTTTGGAGCCTGTCTGTGCGGCGAGGACCCCTCTCGGCTGCCGGTGACAAGGCCCTGGGCGCGGAGCTGCTCTTGCCGGTTGTCTCCCGAAGCCGCCTCCGTGGAGGTGAGGCCGGGCCCTCCCCGGCTGCTACGCAAACCTTTTCTGTCTCCTGCCCTCACTGTTGAGAAGGAGCTGTTAGATTCTCTTTTCCCATTTGCATTAGAGATCACCAGCTCTGCTGTCTCCCACCGGGCAGAACTGGAGTGAACACCTCTGTTCCTGCATCTCCCAGGCATGGCAGCCGTCAGTGCAGCACAGAGGTTTGGTTCCCCCCCACCCCCTTTTTTTTTAAGAGACAGAGTCTCACTTTGTCACCCTAGGCAGGGTGCTGTCATGTCATAGCTCACAGTAACCTCAGACTCTTCAGCTCAAGGGATGCTCTTGCCTCAGCCTCTCCAATAGCTGGGACCACAGGTGCCCACCACACACCTGGGTAGTTTTATATATATATATACACACGTGCATATATGTGTGTGTGTGTGTATATATATATATATATATATATATTTATTATTATTATTATTTAGTAGAGATGAGGTCTCACTCTTGCTCAGGCTGGTCTCTTGACTCCTGAACTCAACCAATTTATCCACTTTGGCCTCTCAGGGGCTGGGATTCCAGGCCTGAGACTCTTTAAGGCCCCTAGTGTGATTGCTCTTCCTCTTTCTTGTGTGGCCATGTTGGGAGCTCTGTTCAATAACAATTGAGCAAATGTGCCGAATCCCATCCCAGCCTCTGCGTGTGAAGAGCGGCGAGTGACTCACCACTCCCACGCTCCTGCTGCTGCAGGCACTGAAGATGCTCGGCTTGAGGGGGCTGGTGTCAGCCTGGGTCCCCGGGAGACTCTGATGAGCAAAGCTCCCTGCCACCAGCCTTGGCCGTGAGGCACAAGTGACAACTACGTGTCTGTGTTGCCACATGTCTGGGGCTGCTCGCTCCTCCATGGTGAGAGCTGCTGCATTAAGGCCTACATGTTACAGAGGAGGCCTATCTCTTTCTTGTCTCACTCTTGCTTTTAGGTATCAATGAAACAGGTGAATTTCCTCCATGTGGAAAAGAAACAGAGGGAGCTTTCACAGGCCACCATCTTCCAATTTTTCATCCTGTGACAGGCTAGAGATACCACAGTCTAAATCAAGAAGGGAGACAGGAGAATGTGCTGTGTTCTCCGTCCAGATTCACCTTAATACATGTCCTGTGCTTCCATCCTCCTTGATGCCTGTCTGTTTCTTCTCACACTGGTTGGGGCACCACGAGTAGGGAAAGTGCTGACAACTATCTTTCCAAAACCTCCGTCATTTCATGTAGCACACCGCTTGGTTCTGTGTGTAGACAACAAGTACGACGTATTGTTTTGGTTGTTTCTTAAGTGTCTCAAGATGGTAGCAGCGTAATGGTTTACAGATGTGGTAGGTAGGATTCTGAGACAGGCCCTAAACTTCCAACCTTAGTGTACCTATTTGGTATAATGCCCTTTCCTTTGGTATATAAATAAATCTATCATTTGAGTGTAACTCAAATATCACTCCCATGGTTAGGTTACAGAATACGGCAAAGATGAAGAGATTTTGCCAGTTTAATTAAGGTCCATAATTAGTTGAGTTTGAGTTTATTGAAAGAGCGGTTATCCTGGTTAAACCTAATTTATCAGGTGAGATTTATTTATTTATTTCTGTTTTTTGGATGTAGGGTCTTGTTCTTGCTCAGGACGATCTCAAACTCCTGTCTTCACCTCCCGGAGTGCTAGGATTATAGGCGTGAGCCCCGTGCTTGGCCAATCAGGCGAGCTTTATAAAGAGAGTTAAAAGGTCACAGATGGAGGAAGTCAGAGTCATTTTCCTATTGGCCTTGAGGGAACAAATAGCCATGTGTGAACAGCCTTTGGCAAGGACCCAGAGTGGGCCTGTAGTTGCTGACAGTGAGTCCTGGGTGGTGCTTAACAGGAAGGGGGTGGAACAAATCCTGCCAAGAACCTGGGGGTTTTGGAAGAGGATCCTTGCCCAGCTGATTCCCAGAGGAGACACGAACAGCCGAAACCTTGATTTTAGCCTTGTAAGACCATGAGCAAAGGATCTAGCTAAAATGTGCCAGACTCCTGACCCATGGAAACTATTCAATAACAAATTTTTATTGTTTTGATTTACTAAATTTGTGACCTTTTGTTATGCAGCCAAAAAAAGTGATATTAAAGGAATCTGACCTGATGGTTTTTTAAAAAAATGTCAATTTTTTTCATGAAAAATCTTCTAGACATGTCCTGCTATCTCTTTAGCTCCCTTAAATTGGTTTTAATTCTCTTACGTAACAGCGAGGTTGGAAGAGATTCCTAGGTATTAAATGTTACCTTTGATGTCCTCAATGCTCACCCAATCCTACCACAGCACGCAGCTGGGAGAAAGTTCTGGGATGTCCAGTGACTTCTGGATAAAGTGTATCCACATCTGTCTGGGTGTGCTTCACAGGCATTCCTGCACCAGGAATGCTCTTGCCCCTGGACAGCAGCGCCACTGCTACTCATAAGAGCTTGGGAAAGCACCCGGGTGAGTTTAGGATACCAGGAGTCTGTACCTCTAAAGCCAAATGGTGTGCCCCTTTTGAGCATTTGCTAGTGTAAGATGGTTGTGGGCTTCAGTGGGACAAGCGGTAAAGCATGCAGCCTCTGCGGTAGATCTCACATTGGAATGCGTGTGGCACACGGGACAGAAACGGGCATCCCCGCTTGGAGAAGAGGGCTTTTCTCGCTTGTTCGTTTGGCTCATTTTGGCACCGTATCTGTGAAGTTGATACACAGATAGGAAACAACTGGTTTTGTAAGAGCACTATTTGAGGTTGAAACTTTTCTTTATGTACATCAATGGTTAGACTTGTGGTATTCTATGTAAAACTATTTTAATGAAGAGAGATACAAGCCAATGAAAAGACAGGATATGATTGGTAAAGATTTTTAGATCTCTTATGTAGAAGGACCAAGTATAAGTACCAAGAAATTCAGTTTGTTATGCAGGAGAAACTGCAGATTTGCCAGACTTGAAAAAGAGAAGGAAAACAAGAAAACTGTGCAGTGTGTGAAATGGGTTTTATCCTTTGAACCAAGAACAAGGAGGTCGCAGCTATGGTCACCTTGAACGCCTGGCAGCAGGACTCCACTCTGTGCTAATAGCGTCATGGGGAGAAAATTCAGAGCACATGAGCTGAAAAATACTCACAGCTGCGGCTTCCTCAAAGAATTTGTTAAGGATCTTGTTGAAAAAAGAACTAGTAACATAGAACAAACAGGATTTATGTATAAATTGTATGCTTGAGTCTACGGAGTGAGCAGCTCTGGGAAGGGGAGAATTGTCTTTACTACTTATTGATCAAATAAATATAAATAAAATCATGTGACTGCTCATCCGTCTTGCTTCCCTCCTGCTACAGATCTTTACTTCTCACATCATGGCCCAGCCAGAGCTAGGAGATGGCCAATATTTGCATCTTCATGTCCTGTCACTGCACCACTGCGTCTAAGAAATAATTATTACAGTTGTGGCCTGTTTCTTAGCTTGCTTTTCTCACCTTTGTCATCAGGCAAAGGAGATGCACTAACCCAGGAGGAAAATGGAGATTGAAGATTCTCCAAAGAGTGATCCTTGATGCTTCTTACTTTGGGTTGTTGATAGTGCCAGCTCATTTAGGAGTCTGCTGATTGGGTTTTTTTTTTGGTTCCTACTACTGGCCACCTGTGTTAACAGTAGCAAAACTCTCTAGGAAGATGATTTTCAGGGACCTCTGGGCCTTGAATATGAATCTGAGATTCCTGGATGCTGTGCATAGACGTGAGGCCAGCTCCCATCTGGATCATCTTCGTTCCCCACCTTATGAAGACCCTCTCTCCCCTCGCCCCAGGACATATGTGCTGCCCATTTACTATTACAAAAATTTATTTCTTTTTCTCATTTATTGCCAATTCAGTGTATTAGTTTTTCTGAATTAGAAGGATAAGGATGTAATTATTTAATTAAATTATCTAAGTAGGATCCCATTGTGAAGGCTCCATGGACTTCCTCTTTCAAAATGTATATAAAGGATGGTGCTTGCTAATTTATTTATTTATTTTTTAAAATTTTTTTATTGAATGATAACTGTGTACATTAATACACTTCTGGGGTACAGTGTGGGGTTTTCACATGCAATCTGAAATACTTCCATCAAACTGATCAACACAGCCTTCATGTCATTTTCTCAGTTATAGTTTTAAAACATTCTGGTTCTACTCTTAGAGAGTTTTACTTGTACCCCTGTAAGATATATCTCAAAAATGGTCCCTCCAATCCCCCTCCCTCCACCCATTCCCCCACCCTTCTCCCTCCCCCCTCTCCACCCATTCGGTAAAATTAATTTTAATGATACATTGTAGTCAATTATATATACTACATATGTATATATAAACATAACATGTATTTGTATTCCTTTCTAAATACTAAGTCTTTGAAACTCAGCATGTGCTCTATACTTACAGCACATCTCAATTTGGACGAGCCGAGCCGCAGTCCGAGTGCTCATCCCATGAGGCTGGTGTTATCATATTGGACAGTTTTCAGAAGGAGACTGGCGGTTCCCATTCTGTACTTCAGAATGCCCTGAAGAGCTTGCTAAAACACTCACTGCTAGGCCCCATCCTAGAGCTTCTGATTCAGTAAGTCTAGAAAAATGCTTGAGAATTTACATTTCTGACAAGTTCCCGGATAACATTGTGTTACTAGCACAGGAACCACATTTAAAGCCATCTGGCCTGGATGGTCCTCTGAAGTAAGCAAGAGATGTGTTTTCTGGTTACATCTGGGGAAACTAATGTTTCTACAAAGATAATGATCGAGACAGTGCAACACTGGCATAAGATGTGTAAGATGAATGGGGTAGAATTAAAAATCCAGAAATAAACCCTGACATTATTGTCAAGTGACTTTAGCCAAGGGAGCCACGACAATTCAGTTGGAGAAAGAACACTCTACTCAACAAATGGTACCGGGAGACGTGGGTGGCCAAATATCAAAGAATGAACTTGGCCCTAGGTCATACTGTATTCAAAAATCCACTCAAAAATCCATCAGAGACATAAATGTAAGAGCTAAAGCTATAAAACTCTTAGAAGAAAACATAAGTGTACATCTTCCTGACCTTGGATTGGATGAAGATTTCTTAGATGCAACACCAAAACCACAAGCAACCTCAAAAAAGTCTGATAAGTTTATCAAAATAGAAAACTTTTGGGGTGGCGCCTATGGCTCAAGGAGTAAGGCACCGGCCCCATATGCTGGAGGTGGTGGGTTCCAACCCAGCCCCAGCCAAAAACTGCAAAAAAAAATAAAATAAAATAGAAAACTTTTGTGCTTTAGGAAAGTGAAAATAGCCCATAGAATGGGAGAAAATATTTGTAAATCATATATCTGATAAGGAACTCACATCTAGAGTATATATATAGAACTCTTACAGCTCAACAGTATAATGTCAAACAACTCAATCTTTAAAATAAGAAAGGATTTGAGTAGACAGCTCTCTAAGGAAGATGGCAAATGGCCAATAAGTACACAAAAAGAAGTTCAACATCCTTAGTCACCACAGAAATGTAGATCAGAACTGAATTTACCACTTCACGCTCGCTGGGACAGCTAGAATCAAAACAATGGCGTAGAACCAAGTGCCGACGAGGATGTGGAGACTTTGGAGCCCACAGGCATCACTGGTGGAAAAGTAAAATGGATATTGGTGTGAAAAACAGCCTGAAAGTTCCTCAAAAAGTTAAACATAGAAGTGACCATATCACCCAGCAATTCCACTCCTAGTTATATACCCAAGAAATCTGAAAATATGTCCAGCACAGGCACGTCGGTAGAGACTGACAGCGGATGTATGGCTGCTGGGGCTTGTGGTAGAGGAGGGTGACCGCCGGCAGGGGCAGGGTTTCTTTTTGGAATTGGATAGTGGTGATGGCTGCAAGGTTTTGCGAATATGCTAAAAACCTGAACTATACACCTTAAAAATAAGTAAATATACTAAAAGGGACAGAGCAGAGAGGAAGACAGGAGACCGAGTTTCACTCTATCTCCCTTGGCATCACAGCTCACAAGCTCTCAGCAACCTCAAACTCTTGGGCTCTAGCAATTCTCTTGCCTCAACCTCCCAGGTAGCTGGGACTGCAGGTGCCTGCCACAACCCCTGGCTATTTTTAGAGGTGGGGCTCTCACACTGGCTCAGGGTAGTCTCGAACCTGTGAACTCAGGCAGTCCACCTGCCTCAGCCTCCCGGAGTGCTAGGATTACAGGCGTGAGCCATAGCACTCAGCCTGAGAGGAAGGTATTTACCTCAAATTGTATAGACAAGACAATGGACTATAGATGTGAGATTTCCCCCCCACAACTCTCCTAGTCTGTGGGGATACTCTTTCTTAAGTACTGCGAGAACATGACATTAAAAAAAAAAAAAAAACCCTGAAGGGAAAATCCTTTTATAAAGTGAAAAAGGAATTCTACAGAAGAAAAAAGTGGCCAATAAGGATAATAAAGATGTTCAACCTCTCAGCAGCACAGTGGCAGTACCCACAGTACCCACTCCTCAGGGCCCGGGCCAGCGCCAGATCTGCAGAAGGGCACTCCCACACACTGTGTGGGGTGGGGTGTACACTGGGACAATCGCTTTGGAGGGAGATTTGGCAATGTCTAGGAAAGTTGAAGAGGTGAATACCCTTTGGCCAGGCAATCACTCCCTGGGGTTACAGACTCTAAGAAAACTGCAGAAGCCAAAAAGCCACGTGCAAGGAGTGGTTGCGAAATTGTAGGAGTTAAAATTGAAAACAGCCTCAATGTCCAGGGCCCGGGAGAGTAAACAAAGCAGTTACAACATTCCCACCCCAGACTTCTTTTTTTTTGAAAACAGAGTCTCATTGTGTCGCCCTCGGTAGAGTACCATGGCATCACAGCTCACAGCAACTTCAAACTCTTGGGCTTAAGTGATTCTCTTGCCTCAGCTCCCAAGTAGCTGGGACTACAGGTGCCCTCCACAATGCCCAGCTACTTTTGGTTTTGTTGTTGTTGTAGTTGTCATTATTGTTTAGCAGGCCCAGGCCGGGTTCCAACCCTACAGCCCTGCTGTAGGTCACCGGCGCCCTAACCACTGAACTACAGGCACTGAGCCAGCACAGACTTCTATAAATAGTTGTTGAAGCCAATTAACTAGACAAATGTGAACCAATATAAGTGAATCTCCCAAACAGCAGTGAATATAAAAGGCAAGGAATGGAAATTATATAGTATGTTATTGTTTGTGTACATTTGAACCATCAACACAATATAATGTCTGTATATAGAGATACAAATATGGTAAAAGTATCAAAACAGAAATCCTACCATGCACCCCTCTAGCGATCACTCTGGGACAGGCCAGTGGGAAAGAGACTGGGCTGATAGATACAAATGAGATGATGTCAAAGGCACCTGACAAGTATTATCTCCAAAACTATGGGTTAGATTTGTCCAAATATTAAGCTTCATTGCAGATACATTTACATGTCTGATACATTAGCCTTGTACTACTCTATACTTTAAAATATTTTCATTGAAAAAGTAGCAGTTGTTAACTTAGTTGTTAAGTCTGAATCTGATCTGCAGCAATGTCCAGCTCTTCTAAAAGTCAAAATTTCAGGAACCCCAGCCTTTGGGAGGAAGCCCTCAGACCACATGGGAGGACGGCTCCCACCATGGGTGGAGGAGACAGTGGCTATTACGCTGGTGTGCTCATTCCAAAGGCGCCTTGGCAGAGTGGAGTGAAGGGAGGCAGAAGAACATTAGAGGCCGTGGATGTTCCTAGGGCAGAAGAGTTCAAGTGGCTCAGGATGTTAAATGTCAGGGCTTTCAAGCAAGGTCAGTGAAGTCACCATATAGCTTAGAGTAAGGAAGGGCCAGGACAGAGGGAGGCATTGCCAAAGTCACATACATGGAAAGACATTAGAAGTGACAACTGAAGACGCTCAACCCCAAAAGGGGTGGCTCAAGACAGATGAGAGGCGGTAACTGAGATCCCAGCCTTCAGGCGTGGATCAGGAGCAGCAGCAGTGGCCCCTGGCTCAGAGGAAGCCACATGGCCACCTGAGGGGCAGGGGGTGCTCTTCTCACAACTCATGGCCTCCATTGCTCTGGGAGCTCTGGGACCCACCTAGTGGTGAGCATCTCTCCCAGCTTCTGGTTCTTCGGCATATAGATGGCTGTTTTCTCCCCGTGAACTTGCACCACCTCCTCTCTACAGTTTGCCTCTGTGTCTTCCCTTCTTACAGGGAGCAGGTAAGTCCCTGGAGACTGACAGCTGTAGATTCCTGGGTACCAGCACCTAAGTTTCAGAAGAGAGTGGATGGTGACCACAGGTGGGTACGTGGCAGGTGTGAGCAGCTCTCACACATCTAAGTAGCCTCCGAGGACACCACCCAGCACTCATGGGACCATGGCCACTGTGCTGCCACTCCCTGACTCCCCATCAGAGCCATGACATCCACCTCCTTGCTGCTGATGGCTCATGGCTGAGTTGCTCCCTGGGAATTGCTCTCAAGTGGAAAGAGCTGCTGAACCCTGGGGATGACCCACATCTCATGACCAGGTTGGTGTCAGAGTACAATGTGTCCTACCCCTGCCCAGAACATCTCTTAAGGTCTATCCCAGCCTCAAAGCCCCCTGGAGGGTTGTGAGGCTCTGTTATAGCTGCACCATCCCCCATCCCTGTTCTTGCTATACAGGTGAGTCCCCGAGGGCACTTCCTAATAAACCTCCTGCCTGCAAATCTCATCTCCAAATCTGTTTCCCAGGGAACCAGTCTAAAGCACAGAGTATCTGACAACAGTCTGGAGTTATCAGAGAAATATTACACCGTGTTTAGGAGCGTATGTGATGTATCTATATTCAGTTTTGCATTAGAAGCAGCTGCAAATAATAGAGGCCTGAAAAATATTGGCTTCAGCAAGATAGATGTTTAGTTCTTTCTCATGTAAAAGGAGGCCAGGGAAAATGAATCTATAGAGAGAAAGCAGATAGGTTACACCGGGCAGGTTCTTCAGGGAGCAGTGGAGCTTCACTATAAAGGGGTACAGGAAACTTTGGGGGGCGATTGGAACATTCTGCATCTTGACTAATGGTGTTTGCATGGGGATATGCATTTTCCAAGACTCAAGATTCATTCAATGATATGCGTAAAATGGGTGCAGTTTGTTTTCTGTAAATTATAACTCAGTGAAGTTAATTTAAAATGTTAAAAAATAGGCTTGGTGCCCATAGCTCAGTGAGTAGGACACCAGCCACATACACCAAAGCTGGCAGGTTAGAGCCTGGCCCAGGCCTGCTAAAACATCAATGACAACTGCAACCAAAAAATAGCCAGGTATTGTGGTGGGTGCCTGTAGTCCCAGCTCATTGGGAGGCTGAGGCAAGAGAATCACTTAAGCTGGAGAGTTTGAGGTTGCTGTGAGCTGTGACATCACAGCACTCAACTGATAGCAAAATAGTGAGACTCTGTCTCCAAAAAAAAAAAAAAAAAGTTAAAAAAAAATGAACAGGGGGCACCCCTAGCTTAGTGGGTAGGGTGCTGGCCACATACACCCAGGCTGGTAGGTTCGAACCCAGCCCAAGCCAGCTAAACAACAAAGACAGCTGCAAGAACAACAACAAAAGTAGCCGGATGTTGTGGCCAGCGCCTGTAGTCCCAGCTACTTGGGAGGCTGAAGCAAGAGAATCGCCCAAGCCCAAGTGTATGAGGTTGCTGTGAGCTATGATGCCATAGCACTCTACCAAGGGCAACATGGTAAGACTCTGTCTCAAAAAAGAAAATAAACAAAAAAAAGTAGCCCAGAGGCAGGAGGTGTGGGAATAAAATGGCAGCTCCAGGTGACAGGATCCAGTCTTCTTCTCTCTTGTTTCTCTGCCTTACCTGGTCTGTACTCCCAAAGTCACATCATGGCCCAGGTGGAAGGAAAAAGGAAAAGGGCCATCCCCACCCTGCTAAGGAGACAGTAGGGCCAAGTGCACCTGTAGTCCCAGCTCCCCAGGAGGCGGAAGCACAAAGATCACGTCTGCCCAGGAGTAGGACTGGTCCAGCATGGGCAATAGATGGAGACCCAGTATCTTAGAATGAGAGAGAGAGGAAAGAAGAGAGAGAGAAAGAGAGAATGCCCCCCACTCCCCCACACACTTTTGGCTTGCATCTCATCGGCCAGAACTTAGTCACCTGGGTACACCTCCCTATGACAAAGTATGGGAAGTGTCTTTTAACTGGGACCTTGAAGTTCAAAAAATTTGAGATCCTTCTATTAAGGAACAGGAGGACAATGACTATCAGACAATTCTCACAGTATCTTAGAAAAATTCCCCTGAAAAAGAGGTTGAAGTAGAATAGGTGCGTGTGCTTAAGTCTGGAATGGGCCGTGTGTAGATCCCAGGGTGTTCTGAACGAGGGGCGGGGCCACGGTGTTGGGGCGCATCTGTGTCAACTCTACAGACAGGTCTGGGATCTGCAATCCCCAACATCCAATGTGAAAATCTTTTCTTCACCTTAGTACCTTCATGGTTTCCTCGGGCTGGAGGAGTGGGGGGTGGGCTGGATCTGGAGGGAGATGAGGTACGTGGGGTTTCTTTTTGTGGTGATGAAAATGTTCTAAGATGTGTTGTGGTGGTGTTTTTACAACTCCGTGAGTGTGCTGAAAACCATTGAAATGTGCTTTTTAAATGAGTAAATTGTACAGTATGTGAATTATATGTCAATCAACTGGTAATTTTTTTTTCTCTTTCTGTTGTCATGGGGGCTAGCTGAATGGAATTCCTGCCTGTGGGCCTTGTGTAATAATTGCAAGACACACTTCTGCAAAAACACTCTCCCTCCCCCCTGGAAACCCATTGAGATGCTCTTCTGATGGCCAGTGCCACACTGAGTCACCTGGGACCAAGCCTTAGGCTGGAAGAAACTCTGTCCACCCCTGTAGACACTTAAAACACCTTCCAAGTTTGAATCAAGTGGAAAACGTGAGTGAAAGCTCTACCACCAAGAGCCGTGGCTATAGAGAAAGCCCTGAATCGTCCCATCTGTTCACATGCTGTGTCAGCCCTCTATGGCATCGTCAAATCTGTCCAGGGGACTCGATGGCCACAGGGCCACTCACCATGACTAACTGGACACACTTGTTTATGTCACACGATGACACGGGCTTATACAACGAATAGCCTGGTCTCTATTCACAAGGTCAATATTTCGTTCATTACAAATTTTTACATTAACTTTGAGCTTTAAAAACATTACACTAGAAAAATGTTTCTCTTGATGACTGAGTTTGGGGCTCTTTACATTTTGTGCTCGAGGTAAAAGCCTCATTAACCTCACCCTGGCTCCTCTCCCTCTGTGCTGGTATTGCTTCTGGAATAGTCTGATCCCACTGTTCCGGGCTGAGTATTTGCCTGTCTCAAAAATGTGATCTCACCAAAATGCGAGCTCCCTGGGGGACAGGGACTTAGCTTCTTTATTTATCTCTGTACCCAAAGCCTGGGAGGCTGCGACAGGGAGCAGACAACAAACACTGGCGGAACTGATGAACCGGCCCCACCTGCAGTTAGAGCTTTGACACTGGAGAATACAGCCCAAGGATCTAGAGTCACTGTCTGTCCCCTCCCCTTCTACAGAGTCAAACAGAGAAAGAGACCTTCTAAATGATGTTTTCTTTCTCAGGAAAAGCTATTTGGGCCCTGAGAGGCTTGGGCAGCATTGTTATCTGACTTAGGGAGAAAATGGTCCTTTCTATGCCTATTGTCCTTAGAGTTCAGACTGGTGACCAACCAATTTCTTAGCTTTGAGGTATCTCCCCCAACCTCTCAGGCACCATGACCCAGAGTGTCAGGAGGTTCTAGGGGACTATGACCTGAAATGTCCTGTCCCTGACAGGCACAGGTCGAGGGAGGTGAGAATGTCCCTGGGCCACCTGTGAGCTCTGGGCAGAAGCTGTCCTCATCACTACCTTCAGTGGGGGTGGACAGGACACTGGCAAGAAAAGGGACCTGAGCACGTTCTGTGGGCCGCCGTGCGCCTGCCTATTCCTGGCTCTGTGTTGCCGCAGCCTCAAGTGTGTGCTGCGGTGACCTGCAGGGCGTTTTGCTCCCATGTAGGGGTTAGGGGCTGTTTGGTGGTTTGGGTTCCAGAGCTGCTACCAGTTCTGCCACTTTCCCAGGAGGCCCCGGCTGTCCTCCCTGAGGTCCCAGAGATAGTATCAGCTCAGAGGGACCAGGACTGTGTGCGCAGGAGCCAGGAGTAATTAGATTAGAACCACACCACAGCCTTGGCCACGCACAGCAGCTCACACTTGTAATCCCAGCACTCTGGAAGGCTGAGGCAGGTAGATTGCTTGAATTCTGGACTTCAAGACCCTCCTGAGCAACAGTGAGGCCTCATCTCTACAAAAGATAGAAAACTTAGCTGGGTGTGATGGTGCACAATTGAGGCTGAGAAGGAGGATCAGTTGAGCCCAGGAGTTGGAGGTTACAGTGATGATGATGATGATGCCACTGCACTCTACCTGGGGTGACAGAGGTGACTCTACCTGTCTCAAAAAACACAAACAAAACCCACGAGGGCCCAGCCTTTCTGTCCCCTGTCATCCCAGGGCCAATGCCTAGTCTGACAATAAGATAGAGGCCAAAATGAGTGAGCACGGGAGACAGGAGTTTGTAGCAGAGGCCAGGCTGCACAAAAGCAGCTCTGGGCATGGCTGTCCTGGCTAAAGGCAGGGGCAAGTGAGAACTACATGGAGGCCAGGCTGGCCCCTTCCTGCCCAAGCCAGGGCCCTGACCCATCTCTGCCAGGTCCCTGGCTCACACCACCCCCTGTAAGGCTATTCTCGGGGAGAAAATCACTTTCAGAGCTTTACAGGAGCCTCTGCAGGGCTGTGGGGTCTCTGTCTTTTTACCTCAATGAGGATCTGAAGGTATGGAGGGCCCTTCAGACATCCTCAGCCACTGGCTGTTCCAGAAACAGGACACTGTCTCTACCCTGCCAGCACCCCTCCCCTGTGTTCTCCCAGATCTTATTGGGCAGGTGACGGGGGAGAAGGGTCCTCACGTCTCAGCAGACTACCACAGCTGGAGGATCAGCCCAGGGAGCCCCCACTCTACACCATGTCCACCCTGCACCTCCCACCCAGCCTAACCTGCCTGCCTGTGCCCAAGTGCTCACCCCTGTGGACAAGCCCCTTCCCTCTTTCCTCTACTTCTCAAATGCCTTTTATCCTTCACAAGGCCAAATGCCAGCCTCCTTTGGGAGCCTCTCCACAGCCAGCGCCATCTCCCCCCCAAATCTCGGCCCTGTGTTTTGGCCTCACATTCTTCCCTCACTGGCACTTGTCACCAGGTTTGAGGGGATGGGTGGGCCTGCACCCCTACCTTCATCCTGGGGCATGCTCAGGGCAGAGCTCTGTCAAGGCCTTTGGGGGAACCCAGCCCAGTAACAGGTAGTGGGAGATGTAGGAGAGGGGGAGGGATGGCGGCCTCTCCAGGACCTGCCGTGGGCATCATGGTGGCTTGTACACCGCTGGACAGAAGCTGGGGGCTTCTGGGGGCCTGGGGATCAAAGTTCTGAGCAGTCACTGCAGCCTGACAGCCACCTTCCCCCTGCCCATGCCAGCCAGGCCCAGAGTGACTCAGCACTGGAGATGGGCCTTGCTGACAGTGGCTCATGTAACATCTCAGGGTCTGGGGTCTGTGTTCCTGAGATGCTGTCCCCAGGCCGCTGTCAGGATGGATCTTTGTGCTTAAGTGCCCAGCACACCATTTGCAGCTGTGGGGCCTGGGTCACGTTGCACAGCCTCTCTGAGTCTGGGCTTCCCTATCTCTGAGAAGAAGGGTTAGCAATTCAGTATCCCTCCCGGAGCTGATTCCAGAATTATATAAAGTGAACTCTTCCCTTGAACTCCAGCTCCCCCAATCTGCAGACCCCACTCTCTCTGGTGTCCCTGCAAAGTCACTCTGCCAGGGAACCCTTCCTGCTGCAGCACAGGGGACACCTCCTTTCCACTGGGGGACACCTCCTTCCCACAGGAGGCCTTTCTCCTGCAGGGAAGGAGCTCAGCCTCGCTCACCCTCAGCCCCTGCAACTCTTTGCACCCCTCCTGCATAGTAAATCCTGCCTCTGTGGTGCAACCTTAGGCAGGTCACTTACCCTCCTTACCCTTGAATATCTGTTTCCAGGTTCACCTATATGAGCTTCATTCACATGGTGCTGCAGGAAGCCCATTCGTGCCTCCAAACACACTTGTGAGTGAGGCAGCTCCTGTGTGGAAATGCTTTGAACAGAAAGATGGAAACTTAGAAAGATTTGTGCAGTTGGGCAGGATAGTCATGAAGGTGACCAGCAACCTGTTCCCTGCAGCAATCTTGGGGCATAATCTATAATAAATTCTGAGGCTTTATTTTCCAAACCGCAAATGAGGATATCCAGTCTGACTATTGGAGGAAGTTTTTGAACTTGGAGTTGTCCTAAAGAATCTGGGTCCCAGCTCAGCGCCTGTGGCTCAAGTTGCTAAGGCGCCAGCCACATACACCTAAGGTGGCGGGCTCGAATCCAGCCTAGGCCCACCAAACAACAATGGTGGCTGCAACCCCCCAAAAAAAAAAAAATAGCCAGGTGTTGTGGTGGGCACCTATGGTCCCAGTTACTTGGGAGGCGGAGGCAGAAGACTCACTAGAGCCCAGGAGTTGGAGGTTGCTGTGAGCTGTGATGCCATGGCACTCTACCCAGGGGGAGGCTCTGTCTCAAAAAAAAAAAAAAAAAAAGAATCTGGGTCCCAAGGGCGCTGGCAGGGAGGTGTCTTCTAAGTATGCAGGTGGCAGGTGGAGAGGGGAACTCAGGACTCAGGGGTTGCATGTCCCTAATGGACCCTGCAGTCATTGGTGCAGGTCCCATAGAGCTGAACTGGTTTTCAGCTGGCTGTGGGGTCCATTAGTGGCTGCCAGGGAACACAATGTGGCTCTGTGCTCAATCTGGCATCTGTACCAAGTGCTGACAGAGCAGATCTGTCCATGGACCTCAGCTCCCTGCACCCAGATGGCAGAGGAAAGGGGGTGGGCTCAGAGTCAGGCCCCTCCCCCATGTCTCAGCTCCAGCAGCTTGGGAGCCCAGGGGTCTTCCTGAAGGCAGGCTTGGTGACCCCCTACATCTCCAAGTCTCTTCCTCCCTTAGTATGGAGGCAGCCTCCAACTTGTATCTACCTGCTGGAGAGGCCCCACTACACAGAGGCGAGTGGAGATGAGGAGCTGCTTGGGAGGGGCTCAGCTTGCTCACCCTCAGCCTCACTCACCCTCAGCCTCGCTCACCCTCAGTCTTGCTCTTTGTCCTACCTGGGTCTGGGGGCCTCCTTTGCCAGCATTTCCTCCACCCACTCCTCAGCCTCAACAGTTTCCTCGGGTCCTAGCCCAAAGTCCTCCCCTCCAGTCCTCACCCTCCTTTGGTGCTGCTACTGCTCAAACTCAGAGGTGCAGCAAAATCAATGCCCCATGGCTGCTAAACAATGGCCTGCCCTTGCTTCTGGGGAGAGGACTCCCCTGCAGCAGCCCTACCAGGCCCCACTCCAGGGATGCCTTGCAGGCTGGCAGCTTCTGTCCTCTCTGGCTTGCTGGGCTTCTGGCTCTAGCATCCACATCTCCACTTACTTGGCTGCAGGTGTCTCAAGCTGAGTATACCCCAAACTCCTAGCAGGAGGCTCTGTCTACCTGAGGCCTCGGGCCTAGAGTCAGGACTATGCACTAGCCTCTCTCTCTCTTTCTGTCCTCTCTCGCTCCTCTCTCTCTCTTCTCCCTCCTTCCCCCTCCTCCATCCTGCCCACTGCCAAGCGTCCTAAGTATCCTGCATCCTCTGTTTGTCCCCACATCCACAGCCACTGCAGTGTCTCTCACTCAGCCCACAGATGCATCTCTGGTTCTCAGAGGCATCAAAATCAGCTCTTAGGTCACAAAGGGATCATGTCACTGCCCTACATAAAACCTTCCAAAGCCTCTAGGGCTCTGTGGGCTAGACCCCAACGCCCACTCTGTGCCACCAACCTTGCCCACCCCTCCTGCCCCTAGAGAGCCCCAATTAGGGTTAAGGGTGTTCACACACACCACAGTGTCCATCCAAAGGCTCAGCCTCTGCCTCTTCATCAGGGAGAGAGTTCCTGGCCTGCTGCCAACTTAAATGTCCCTCAGTCGGCAGCTGGCCTGGAACTCTCTTCCTCAGGCCAGCTCCTCCCTCTAGGCACCAATAGTTCTCTGCAATTGTGATCAACCAACCAGGTGCCACCTCCTCCATCTGATGGAGCTTCCCATGTGGGGACAGTGCCCTGAGCAGTGTCTGGCACCCAGCGGGTGTTTGATAAGTGCTTGCTGAATGTATGAAAGTCACTCAGCCCCAGAGAGAACCTGGGAGGAGGTGTGAGAGCAGAAGGGGAGAGGAGAGGGCAGCTGGGGTCACCCGCCCAGCTTGGGGGCTGCTGGCCTTCTCTCAGCACTTTTCAGTTGTGAAAACCTAAAAGAAGAAACATGTGACTCTTTCCAATCAAATGAGCCCTGGGCAGCTGGGGACAGCAGCAGCAACTCGGCGGCAGGAAGGAAGGGCTGGGTTCTGGTCTAGTCTACTGAAGGTGCAGCTGTGACTGTTAGGCCACTTTGGGCCCTGAACCTGATGAGATCAGAGGACTGCTCATGGGCCCTCCTGTGTGGACACGTAAAGTCTCACTCAGATGGGATGGCATGGCAGCCTTTCAGGTCACTACACAAAGGGACGCCCACTGGGATATAGAGATCTCACAGAAACACTCTTTCTCTAAGCTATCAGGACTGGTACGGGTTTCATTTAGCAAACAGTTGGCTAAAGTGAGGAATTATTTTAAAACATAGCCAAACATATCTTTAATTCTTTATTTTGAACCTAGACGTACAAAGGTGTGCTCATCAGTGAGATTGTGACGTGGGTGCACAGCCTGCCCGGGGTTTAGCCACGTGCCCCAGGCAGGTTCTGCTTCCATACAATGTATTGGGAGCTTAGAAACATCTGTGAGACAACCCGTGCAAACTCCACTGAGAATCTTGTTGTTCTACTGTCCTTTCTCCAGGTCCCTCCTGCATGTGCTAGTTACCTAGTGCTGCGGAACTAACAGCTCCAGGACTGAGCACTTTAAAGTAACAACCGTCCTTTCCTCACTCTCACAGCATCTGTGGCAGGAATTTGGGAGCAAACGGACTGTAAGGCCTGGGAGGGTCGCCAGGGAGGCTGCAGCCAGGTGCCCACCAGGGCCTTCCCCCTGAAGACAGGCTGAGGCTGAAGGTGCTGCCTCCAAATTAGCTTGCTCTCCAGACTAGAGCTGGCTGTTGGTGGGAGGCTTCAGCTTCTCCCCATTTGGGCCACTCCAAGGAGCTGTCCTTGAGGTATGCCGGCTTCCTGCAGAGCCACCCGGGAGAACCAGGCAGAGACTACAAAGCCTTTTATGACCTTGCATTGGAAGACCCCGTCTCTTCCATTGCATTCTATCAACCTCAAAGATGAGTTTGTTTGTTTATTTATTTCTTAATTTTTTTCATATGTTATGGGGTACAAACGTTTTGCTGATATAAATCAACTAGTACAGTTTGAGTCAAAGCTTAGTTCAGTGTGGGAGAGAACTACACAATGGTGTGGATACCAAGAGACAAGAATTTCAGGGGCTATCTTAGACGCTTACTACCAGTGATGCCGGGCTTAATAATGCAACCGCGTTTTTTTTTTGTTTTTGTTTTTGTTTTAAAGCAATTCACCTTTAATGAGTCTTTTTCATTTAATTGAATGTTCATAGAAATAAGTCTTTTGTATTCCTATTTTATCGTATTTTACCCTTTTATGCATATTCAGTTACATACCGCCATTAGGTTAACAAGTTTAACTAACATAAATGACTTAGGGACACAATTGATTGACAAGTGAACAGGTACAACAGCTGTGGCCACCCCAGGAGGGAGACCAGACCTCCACGTCAGCCAGACTGAGCCTGATGTTAGGTGTCCCTGGAACCCTGGAAAGGGTTCAAGAGTCAGCAGGCCGAGACAACTTTTTATCTCCTTGTGGCCTCTACAAGCCACACACAGAATGAGTGTTTGGGCTGAGAAGAATTTAATTCATTTCAGTGTTTCCTGAATACCTGCAGAGCCAGGCACTGAATGTATCAAAATAAATTCCTCTCCTAGGTAGTTACTGGCCAGTGGCAGAGACAATGTATAGAGAAGATTTCATCCCAGAGCTCAATGGGGTGCAGGGGAGCCTAAGAGGACACAGTCAGCTGGCCCTGCAGGCTGAGCGGTTTAAACAACAGATGTTTATTTTCTCACAGTTGCGGAGGCTCAAAGTCCAAGGTCAAGGTGTCAGCAGGGCTGGTTTCTCCTGAGGCCTATATGTTTGACATGTAGGTGACTGTTGTGGCTGTGTCTTCACATGGTTGTCCCTGTGTGCAGGATGGTGTCCTGATCTCTTCGTATAAGGCCTCCAGTCTTACTGGGGGAGGCCCACATATACAACCTCATTTTACCTGAATTATTTCTTTAAAGGCCCAATCTCCAAACACAGATACATTCTGAGTACTGAGGTTGGGCAACAACATATGAATTTGGTAGAACACAGTTTGGCCCATGATGTGGGGGAGCGGCCATCTACTCCAACCCAGGAGATCCTTGGGGTTCCCAGAACCAGGCATCACTGAGTCCTGCTGGATGAATAGGAGTTTTCCTGGTCAAGCAGGGGCAGGGTGAGAAAATGAGCTCTGCAGGTCTGTGCTGGGGAGGAGGGGTGTTCAGGCATTCAGTGCCGAGAGATTGGGGCCAGGTGGGAGGAGCCCTTCAGGGTTCAATAGCTGTTTCTTTCTTTTGAAAGAGTGTCACTTTGTTGCCCTCAGTAGAGTGCTGTGACATCATAGCTCACAGCAACCTCAAACTCTTGGGCTCAAGCAATTCTCTTGCCACAGCCTCCTGAGTAGCTGGGACTACAGGTGCCCACCACAATGCCAGCTATTTTTAGAGACAAGGTCTCACTCTGGCTCAGGCTGGTCTTGAACCTGTGAGCTCAGACAACCCACCTGCCTTGGCTTCCCAGAGTGCTGGGATTACAGGCATGAGCCAACTGCACCCGGCTCAGTAGCAGTTTCTGAGTCACTTCCACCCAGCCGACCCGCTCCTCCAGGGCCCCCTCAGGTCCTATCTTCCTTGAGGAGACCCAGAGCCACCCAGAGCCATGCACGGAGGCCTGAGGCACGAGACTCTTGTCACTGCTGACTCACAGGGTGTGGCTTATGTGTGATTTGGCCTTGAATGTGGAAAGTTAAATCAGCTGGAAAGGGTAAAAGGAAGTTAGAGAAAAGTTTTTAGCCCAACCACAAGCACAGAAGTGATAAAAGGGTGGTAAGGCCACTTAGCTTTCCAGAAAATCTGAATTGCCCAGAGAGTGTAGAAGAGGGGAAAAGTAGGTCCCAGTGAGTTCCTGTCACAAGTGTGATGCCTCAGGGAGACGTGCGCGCGCGTTCCAGGGGACTGCCCTCCTGGAGCTGGTCAGCCCTGCATGGGAAATGCCTGTTCCTGTGTGACAATGGCCTCATACCAGTTTGCAGTGACTGATGGACTCCAATGCATGGTGTCATGCACCCTTCTCCTGCCTGTCCCCAGACCCGGCAGAGCCCCAGGTAACATGGAGACCACACACCTTCACAGGAGGCAGAGCAGGCCTGCAAACACCCAACACCCAGAGGATTTGGGACTCAGAGCTGAGGATCTGGGTCCAGGCTACACTCACTCTTATATTGGCTGGTCCTGGGTCTCCTGGTTCTGAAGTGGGGAGGCATGTGACCATCATGTGGCACCCTAGGCTCACAGCTGCCACCTCAAGGCCTGGCCCCAGGTCTCCCTCAGGGCCAGGAGTGGCTGATGAGGGTAGATTAGGCTCAGGACTCCTAACAGGCAGGGCCTCTTAAGGGTGCTAAGCTCCTGAGGGCTGTGGGGAGACAGTCCATTGGGGGAAGTATTACAACTCCTCTCCGTCTTCTGATCTTATTTTCATAAAATTGTAGCTGGAGAATGTTTCCTAACTTACACAATTTACCAGTACAGGGACATTGGGTGTGTAACATGTGGGTGAATGTGCCTGCATATGGGGCACCTTTGAGTAGGCAGCATGAGCCTGCACTGGGCACCCACTGGCCTAAGACATGGCCGACATTCAAGGCTCTGTGAGCACTTCCCAGTCTCCCAGCCAGGAAGTACATCTCCCCCTCCCACACCCTAGGACAAGCTCACCCCCTGGGGCAGGAACTGCAGAGCTATCTGGAGGTCTCTGGCTCTAGCCTTTTCCTGAGGTCAAGGAGGAGTCCTTCTTTTGTAAACAGAGGCAGGGCACACGTGAGCACAGATACAAACACTCCACCAGCCTGAGATATCAGCTTTGCAAGGCTGGAATGGGGTGTCTTGGACAGGCTGGCCTGCAGAACCGGGTTGGCACCACACAGGGCTGCAAGTATGCCCTTGGCCAATGCCCTTGGGTGAACCAGGCAGCCCCTATGGGTCCTTCCCCGGGCACCTCCCTTCTGGAGGGTCCCCCAAGGAAAGGCTCTAGATCCCCACTTGGAGCTCACTTGACAGCTGGGCAGACTGAGGCCCAGGAAGAAAGGACACAACCAGAGTCATTTGGTCAGTCACCTGAGGAGCCAGGGATCCAGCCCTAAGCCTGTCCTTGAGCCTCTGTGCCTGTGTGTCCAGCCCTCGGTGCCCCATGACACTGTGGTCTGGGAGGGGGGTTAGTATGGGGTGGGCCTAACCACAGCAGGGGCTGAGGGTGTCCTTTCTCCTAGTCTGGCTTCGCAGTCCTGTCTCAGCTCTGCCTTGTTAGGAACCTTCCCAGGACTTGGGACCAGCCAAGGAGAAGGGCCCAGGCCTTCCCTCTGTCCCCACTGCCTCCTCACCTCTCAGAGTCAGAAAACCTCCCTCACCTGGCAGGGCTACACCTGTGTGGGGACAGAAGTAGGCTCAGTCTGTAAGCAGCCTGGGGGTGGGAGGGCAAATAGGGCGCCAGGGAGGAGCTGAAGACAAGAGCACACCTTCTCTGCCACTTAATGGCACTTCAGTGACAAGCTCCTGATGCCCACGGAACCAAGCTGATCCACATGAAAGGGGAGAGAGTAGTTATTACCAGCGCAGAGCTGACAGCTCAGAAGAAGCCCTGCCCTCATGCTCCACTCTCGGCTGCATCTTTGATCCCCTCCGTGGCTCTTAAGTAGGTCTGCGGCATTGTACCCCAGGGCAGAGGAGATGGAGATTCAAAGAGATTCAGTGCTCTGCCCACAGCTACTTGGGTCTGGTGCAGAGAGGCTGCCTCCAACCCTCAGATCCTGCTCCAAGTTCAGAGCTGGCTCCAGCATCCCCTGGGACACTCAGCAGCTCTTACACTGTGGTCAGGGCTGGCTAGGAGAGGCAATGGACCAGATTCTCACACTCTGTGGTCTCAGGGCCCCTAATATACCTTCAAAATTATTGAGGACTGGCCAAGGTATGGTGGCTTATGTCTGACATCCCAGTACTCTGGGAGGCTGAGGCAGGAGGATCCCTTGAGCTCAGGAGTTTGAGGCCAGCCTGAGCAAGAGCAAGATCCCATCTCTACTAAAAATAGAAAAGTTAGCTATGCCATTATGGTAGGTGCCTGTAGTCCCAGATACTTAGGAGGTTGAGGCAGGAGGATCACTTGAGCCCAGGAGTTTGAGGTTGCTGGGAGCAAGGTTGACACCATGGCACTCTACCCAAGGTGATGGAGGGAGACTCTGCCTCAAAAAAAAAAAAAGAAAAATTATTGAGGCCCCTCAAAGTAATTTTCTTTGCTGTGTTTAAAACTGAAAATTTTCAGAAATATTTTCAATTCACTTTAAAATAATAATAAATTCATCACATGTTAACATAATTAACATAATAATTTTTGATAAAAATCATTTTCCAAAACAAACAAAAAAAGATATGAGAAGTATGACCTTACTTTTGCATTTTTATAAATCTCTTTTATAACTGGCTTCACAATACCTGCTTCTGCATTTACTCTATTACAATAGTGTGTACATCTGGAAAACCCCCCTGAACACTAGTGAGAGAATGAGAATAAAAAAACCAAAGAATGCCTTAGAATTCTATGGAAATAGATTTGAGCCCAGACTTCCTGGAAGGGTCTCAGTGGCTCCTAGCAGAGCCATTGGGCCATACTTGGACAAACACTCTGGGGTATGCTTCCCATCATTCACAAAGCAATTCTCTATACCTCCTTGATTCTAAAACATGTCTCCCTCCCTACATGTCATAATATTTGTGAAATTGAAGATATCTTACAATTGCACATGGTTTGCCCCCTCCCTGTGTGTGCTCTTACTCGCGTGCGTGCTGGGCCACGCTTTAGGTCATAGCATCTTAGGTGTAGAGGCAGGACACGACACTAACCACAGATATCTGGATTGGGCCTTCCCTCACTGAAGGAGACTCTTGGGACTGATCCCTTGCACCTCTTCCCAGGTCCCTACAGCATTTAGCTGGAAGCTCATGAATCCAAGGCTGGGGTGCAGGCCTGGGTGAGGCTGAGCCTTAACTAGGCTAGCATAGATGGGGGGGAGAGTGGGCCACCCTCACCCCTCTGCAGCCTTCCCTGTCCCTCCCCAACCCCTTTCCTCCTCCTGTGGGCTCCACTAATCCTCTAGTATGTGTGAGCTATCTGGGGACCAGCTGTCACACTATTTGTTTATGGGTTTGCCTCTGCCCCTGACTGTGGGTGTCTTGAGGGAGGAAGAGTGTCTTATCTGTCTGTATATCCTGGCACCTGGCACTGAATCAACCCTCACCTGGAGCCAGGCTTCTCCCTGATAGCTAAGGAGACCTAAGTTTCCAAGAAGACCAATTTGCTTGGGAACAGATGGAGGGCAGAGCCAATGAGGGGCGCGTTCAAGGCAGGGCAGCTGTCTTCTGGCAAGGCCAAGGGTGTAACTGGAAACAGAGGGAAGTTGCTCTGACAACTCCTTGGTGACTCTGAATATATGAGGCACAGTGCCACCAGGCTGGAACCTGCTCACCAAAGAGGTGTTGCTGGAGATCCCTGTGAGTGGAGGGAACTGTGGGAAATTGTGGCTCCAGGGAAATGCACAGATGTCCTCAGACCCTGGGCTCACACCGCACTGGCCTGCCCCTCACCTGGGCATGACTCCCAGCCTTATCATAGTTGTTGGAGAGTTTTTTCTGTTCTTGTTGTTTCTGGGGACCTAGGCCCCACACCCTGCACAGTGCTGGCACCTAATAAGTGTTTGTGGAATTGAAGATTTTAAATGCATCCAGAAACGTGTACTGAGAAGAACAACCGGGTAATTTAGTTACCAATGAAGGTTTAATGTGGACTGCAGAGATTAGCGCCTTCACTCATGTGGGTTTTTTCTACATTAGCTGTTCTTCAAATGGAACCCACTGGATTCTCATAGCTGAGGCATTGGAATGTCCAGAAATTCTCATCAAATCTAGATGGGATCTCTTCAGACCAGGTGAAGAAGAACCTGGGAGCCCTGAGGGATGAGCCCCAGGACAGAGCAGGGTTCAGAGGCCACTATCTCCGGTACACAGGAGGCTCGGGGTGAACTGGGCTCTTTCAGAGTCTGCAGCCCCTTGCGACTCATTGCAGAGTTGCCAGCTGTGCATTGGAAAATTCTAGAAATCTCATGAACCCTCAAGGCAAAAAGAAAACAAGACCAAACACAAGGGTAGCCTCCTGGAAATTCTAAACAGGTCAGAACCTCTATGAAGGAAGGACCTGCCTGGACGTGTGCGTCTTCATCCTTACCCCAGGCAGGGTTTGAGGAGCAGAGAGTGGAAGAGGGATGTGATGTGAGGGGCACAGAAAAGACCCCCGCACCGACACACACACACATTTCTACTGTCATCCTGAAAGTACTTCTAAAAACTCCATTTTAACAACTCACTTTTTTGAGCATGAAGATCTGTTCTGTACAAGACAAGGATGCCCACTCTCACCACTCTTATACAGCATAGGACCAAAAGTCCTACCCAGAACAATTAAGAACGAGGATAAAAAAATAAAGGGCATCCAATTTAGAAAAGAGGAAGTCAAATTCTCTGTTTGCAGATACATGATTTTATATATAGAAAAACCTAAAGACTCTACCAAAAAGCTCTTAGAACTGGTAAGTTCAGTAAAATTTCAAGACATAAATTTAATATGCGAAATCAGTAGCATTTCTATACACGAAAACGAACTAGCTGAAAAAACATTTATCAGGCAATCCAATTTATAATCGCTACAAAAGTACCTAGGAATATATGTCATCAAGGAGGTGAAACGTCTATACAAGGAAACTACAGAACAGTGTGATGAAAGAAACTGAAAATACAAATAAATGGAAAGCTGGTCCATGCTCGTGGATGGGAACAATACATGCTGTAAAAATGATAATATTACTTGAAGCAATCTATGAATTCAATGCAATCTCTATCAAAATACCAATGACATTCTCACAGAAATAGAAAAAAAAAACTGAAATGTTATGGAACCATAAAAAATCCTCAAGTAGCCAAAGCAATTCTAAACAAAAGGAACAAAGCTGGAGGCATCACATTATCAGACCTCAAAATATACAACAAAGCTGTAGTAACTAAAGCAGCATGGTACTGGCATAAAAACAGACATACAGAAATTAATCCATTTAGCTACAAAGTTTCCAAGAACACCCATTGAGAGAAAGGACAGTCTCTTTAGTAATGGTCCTGGGGGAAATGAATATCACATACAGAAGAGTGAACGTGGACCTCACCTGTCACACAAAATGGATCAAAGACCTAAATGGAAGACCCCAAACAATAAAACCACTAGAAGAAAACACAGGGGAAATGCTCTAGGACATTGGTCTGGAAAAAGATTTTCTGAATAAGATCTCCAAAGCAAAAGCAACAAAAGGAAAAATAAACAAATGGGACTACATCAAATTAAAAAGCTTCTGCATAGTGAAGAAAACAATCAACTGAGTAAAAAATAGAAAACTCTACAGAGGGAGAATATAAAAGGAACTCCACTATCTCAATAGCAAAACAAAACAAAATCAAAAACCAAACAATCTGATTTTAAAAGTGGGCAAATAATCTGAACAGACATTTCTCAAAAAAAAAAAAGGCATACAAATGATCAACAACTGTATGGAAAAATACTCAACATCACTAATGATCAGAGAGATGCAAATCAAAACCGTCATGAGACATCTCATCCCAGTTCGGATGCCTATTGCCAAAAAGGCAAAAAAATAATAAATGCTGGCAAGGACATAGAGAAAAGGGAACTCACTCACCGTTGGTGGAAAATGTAAACTGGTACAGAGTACAGCCACTAAGGATAACGGTAGGAAGAGTCCTCAAAAACTAAAACTAGAACTAAAACATGTTCCAGCAATCCCACCATCAGGAATTTATTCAAACGAAAACAAATCATATGAAAGAGACATCTGCACCCCCATATTGGTTGCAGCACTAGTCACATAGCCAAGGTTCAGAATCAGCATGGGTGTTCACCAATAACAGACGAATGGATAAAGAACATGGAATATGCATACACCATGGAATACACTTCTGTCATAAAAGAGAATGGGGTCCTGTCGATCATGGCAACATGGATAGAACTGGAGGCTATTATGTTCAGGGAAATCAGCCAGGAATGGAAAGTAAAAGACGGCATGTTCTCAGTCATGTGTGGAACTAAAACAAGTTGCTCTCAGAGAAGTAAAAAGTGGCACAAAGGATCTAGCAGTGGTTCTCAACCTTCCTAATGCCGCGGCCCTTTAATACAGTTCCTGTGGGTCGTGACCCACAGGTTGAGAACCACTTAATTCTAGAGTCTGGAAAGAGTGGGGGAAGGGAGGGATAGGGAAAGATTTGTTAAAAGATTTAAAATTACAGCTAGAAAGAGGCATAAATTCTAGTGTTCTACAGTACTGTAGGACGACTACAGTTAGCCATAATTATAGTTTCTAATAGCTGGAAAGAAGATATTGAATGTTCTCAGCACAAAGAAATAATAAATATTTGAGATGATGGACTTGCTTATTATCCTGATCTGATCAGCACACATTTTATGTATTGAAACACTGCTATGCCCTCCATGAGTATGTACATGTCCATGAGTTTTCTCAGTATATACATGAGAACACTAAACTCAGGGACATGGCCTCTTGCTCAGGGAAACACAGCTTGACCTGAAATCTGTTAGCTCCACCCGAGTCTTTCTTTGAACCATTGGCAGAGAGAGTGAGGTTCAGGATCTGGCCACCAGGACATACCAGTGTGAAGTGGGGAATCTTCAAGACCCTGGGAGTCTATGCTGGCAGCTGCTCAGGGGCGGGAAGGGGGGGCGGGTTGGGCAGAAAGAGCAGGTGCCACAGCCACTCTGAGGAAGGAACAAGTTCTCTCTGCCTGGGACCTGGAGCTGCAGGGTGTGATACACAGGGTGGGAGCTGAGCCTCAGACGGGGAGCACCATCTTGTGTTCAAGGTCTGACCTTCCCCCAAGGAACTAAAGCTTTGAGCAAGCCCCACCCTTGTGGGGATGGACTGTGCTAGCCCTAAGTTGTGAAGGAATTTGGAGAAAAAAGACTCATTCAAGCTTCCAAAAGTTATAGGATTTCTGTGATCAACCAGGAGGAGCTCACACACTCTGGGTCTGCCCTGCTCTGAGGGTTTCTCCGATTAGCATATATTTGCTCTCCACTGTGACCTGAAACCTGACAGATGTCAGATGCCTTGTGAATTGCATGGTGTCCTCTGTGGTCAGAATTGCCATCATCATTAGGGTCACTCACAGCCCTGGAACTCTAGGCTCCAGACTCAGAGCGACAAGAACTTGGGATAGCAGAGCAGGGTCCCAGGGTGGTCAGCCTTGAGCCAACCTAGGAAGTAATTGCAGAAGGGAAGGGACAGGAGAGGTGTTCTTATCACAGGGAGGGACTCTGGATTTCCCAGCCTGTCAGGCCTTTGTGGGATCAGACCCAGCCTACCCCTGCTCAGCTGAATAACAGCCCCCAAAGGTGTCCACGTCCTGATCCCTGGAACCTGGGACTGTAAACCTGATGTGGGGAAAGGACTTCACAAATGGGGTTAAGTTATAGCTCTCAAGATGCAGAGGCCATCCTGGATTGTCAGGGTGGCCCCAAACACAGTCACAAGTCTTAAGACTGAGTCTAAGGGAGGCAAAGAGGAGCCGGCAGTGTGAAAAAGCAAAGGGAGAGATTTGAAGGTGCCCACCATGGACCAGACAGGGAAGGAGCCATCTGCCAAGGATTACCAGGAAGGCAGTTCTGGACGGTGGGGGAGGCAAGACCATGGCTCTCCCCAGAGCCCTGTAACACCTTGGGTTAGCCCCGTAACACCTTGGGTTAGCCCCGTGAAGCAGACTTCTGACCCCCACAACTGTAAGAGAATAAATGCGTGTTGTTTTAAGCCATCTAATTTGCGGGGTTTTGTTTGTTTGTTTGTTTTTTACAGCAGCACTATCCACAGAAGAAATTCTCCTTAGGTGAATTTCTAAGCCCTGATCAACCACAGCCCAGATGTCCCCACTCAGGACACTTTGCCAAGTTCAAGAACATGCAGGTGGAAGGCAGGAGGCAGGAATCCGGGAAGGGCGATGCCAAGGGTTCCTCAGCAAAGGCAAGCATGTCCCCATGCCTCTGGGGCTGGTGGGGCAGAGGTCTGAGCAGGGCAGGGCCTCCTTTATTCAGAGGGGGTGATCTCCTGTTTCTCTCCCCTGACCCCTCATATGTCATCAGTCAGGTTTCAGGTCACAATGAAGAGCAAATATATCCTAACCCAAGAAACCTCAGAACAGGGCAGGCCCAGAGTGTGCGAGCTCCTCTCAGTTGATTACAGAAATCCTATAACTTTTGGAAGCTTGAATGAGTCTTTTTTTTTTCCAAATTTCTGCAAAACTTAGGGCTAGCACAGCCTAATCCCCTATGGATTGCATCGCCCCTTGAGCCCTTTCGACTGTAACTGCGGGCGGGGCTGTGGGCTAACCTGGGCTCTGAAACTGGCAGAGGGTCACCTCAGAACTGCCCCCAGCGGGCCCTTGGCTGACTGAGTCAGACTTTCTCAATGCCGGGCTCCCCTCAGTCCAGTGGGGCCTGTGGTGGCCTTGCATAAGCCCAAATAAGGCCAAACGGGAGAGAACATGAAACCCAAATTTAGGAAGGGAGCGCCTGGCTTCAGGAAGGGTTTATAAGGTACAAAGGATAGAATTCAGAAATAGAATAAAGGAGGCTGATGGCACATGAAGGAATGAACAGGAAAGGAAAAGCAGGTGAAGTTTCAATTAGAGGGAAAGAAAATTAATTTCCTGATTTTTTTTTATCCTTTGTTCTCTGCTATCACCGAGGGCTGTAATGTCAGCAGTCACCGAGTTTATAGAAAGGTAAAGAAATGTGAAAGAGAAAAGCTTGAGTACCTGGAGGCCGACCGCCCCTCCCCCATTTCCGATGTCTGCAACTCTCACCTAACAAGAATCCTTTCAGTGGATGTGGCTTTAATCAAGAAGCAAAAATAGCTTCAAGACAAGGGAAAAGCTTCTGTGCAGGATTTTAAAAGCCAGAATCCAACATCCCCCTGTGTGCTTCTGGCCCCAGGTCCCCCCTCTTCATTCTGTCCCCACAGTGGGGGTGGTCTTCCTTTAAAAGGGTCTGCTTAGGTCTCTCCTCTGCTCAAAGAATTGTAATAAATTCACGTTTCCTTGCCTTGAGTGCTCAGGCTCCAGTACGCACTCTCCTTCCTCTGATCAGGGTCTTCCTGAGGGTTTTCACCTCTGCTCTTTATTTGCACCTCCATAGCCCCACAGGCCTCCCACTGCGTCCACTTGGATCTTCACTGGGCTGTTCCTCCAGTCATCCCTGATGACATTCATGGAACTCAGTGCCCCCACACACTTTGTCTTTCTTCAGTCTCTGCTTTGGTTTTCTCAAGCCAAAAAGCTGGTGTGGCACAGGCTGCAAGCTGACTACCAAAGCCATTTCCTTCTCTCCTGGACACACAGTGGGGACTACGTTCCGTTCCCCAGGCTCCCTTGCAGTTAGGCGTGGCCCTGGGACCAAAATGGAGCCTGAGAAATTTAGGCGGGAGTGATTTACACCCTTCTAAGCCTGTCCCATGAAAACATTCTCCTCCACTTTCTCCATGCCCCCTTTTCCTTCAGTGGGCTAGAATGGAGATAACCTCCAGGATGACCCTGGGTTGCACGTTGAATAGGATAGCCCCACAAGATCCCTGGGTTGCCGAATCACTGCTGGAAGATAGCTGCCTGGGAGAGCTGCTCCACCACGGACACCGAAACTTCTTCTGCATGAGCAAGAAATATGCTTTTATTGTGTTGAGCTAGTGAGATGCGTCAAGTTCATCTGTTATGGCAGCTAACGCCCCTTTCCCACTACCACTTCTCTCTCCCTCATCTCCCAAACTCAGAAACCAAGTCTTGAACGTTTTAAATGCCTCCTGATTTACTCCCTCTCTGCATCCCTACTTTCCAAGTTCTGTCCTCAACATCTCAGTCTCCTGTCATCTTACTTCCCCCAGGTAGCCGCTGCTTCTCAGTCTGAGTCCCCAAGTGCACACATGGGAAGCAGGCCTGAGCACACACCTACAGGGGAGTGAAGTCCAGCTGAATTCAGAGATTGAGGAGATAAAACCAACCCGGCCCAGCCTGGATCACCCAATCCCCAGCCAAGCCTGCTTAGGAGCAAAAGCTAACTGGTATGATAATTCTATTTATTTATGTATATTTTTTGAGACAGAGTCTCACTTTGTAACCCTAGGTAGAGTACTGTGGCGTCCTAGCTTATAGCAACCTCAAACTCAAGCGATTCTTCTTGGGCTCAAGCGATTCTCTTGCCTCAGCTTCCCAAGTAACTGGGATTACAGCACCTGTTACAACACCCAGCTATTTTTAGAGATGGGGTCTCACTGTGGCTCAGGCTGGTCTCAAGCCCCTGAGCTCAAGCAATCCATATTCCTCAGCCTCCCAGAGTGCTAGGATTACAGGAGTGAGCCACTGCTCCCGGCCTTGCTACAATAATTCTTTCTTAAGATTTCACATATTTAAACCAAGAGAGTGCTATGATTTGAATATTTGTTCCCTCTGAAGCTTATGTTGAAACTCAATTCCTTGGGTGGTACATGTAGCTCAGTGGGTAGGGCGCCAGCTACATACAAAGAGACTGGTGAGTTTGAACCCGGCCCGGGCTAGCTAAAATCAACAATGAGAACTGGAACAACAAAAGAATAGCCAAGCATTGTGGTGGGCACGTGTAGTCCCAGCTACCTGGGGGGCTGAGGCAAGAGAATCACTTAAGCCCAAGAGTTTGAGGTTGCTGTGAGCTATGACACCATGGCACTCTACCAACAGCAACATAGTGAGACTCTGTCTCCAAAAAAAAAAAAAAAAAAAGAAAAGAAACCCAATTCCTAATGTAGCAATATTGAGAGGTGAGGCCTTTAGGAGGTGATTGGGTCATAAGTGCTCTGCCAATCACGAGTTAATGGATTAGTGGGTTAGTGGATTATCCAGAGGGTAGGACTTGTGGCTTTATTTTATTTTATTATTTATTTGCAGTTTTTGGCCGGGGCTGGGTTTGAACCCACCACCTCCAGCATATTGGGCTGGTGCCCTACTCCTTTGATCCATAGGCACCGCCCTATTTTTTATTTTTTATTGAACTGGTGGCTTTACAAGGAGAGAAAGAGAGACTTGAGCCAGCATGCTCAGCCCCCAGCCATGGGATGCCTGGACCTCCTGAGGCCCACCAGCAAGAAGGCCCTCAGCAGACACAGCCCCTTAACCTTGAACTTCTCAGCTTCCATAACTGTAAAAAATAAATTCCTTTTCTTTACAAGTTACCCAGCTTCACGTATTCTGTTATAAGCAAAAGAAAGCAAGCTAAAAGAAGGTTCTTTGGTTTGGCTTTGGGCTGGGAGTAGTGTCTTTTCCTCTAAGCCTACACAGCACATCTGAAGCAAGAGCCGGTGAGGTCAACTTGTAGAGAGCAGCAGAGACCGGCGGAGCTGAGGGAGGGGGACACGGACAGCCCAGGAGACAGAACTTAAGTTCTGGATCCAGCCTGGACCCCAGTCACACAAGCCAGAGACACTAATTCCTTTTTTAACTAGATTTCTTCCACTTAAAGTCTCCTGGCCCTTAAGATGCTTCTTTTCTCTCTATACCCTAAGCTTCTCAAGGGCAACAACGTAGTTTAATTCATCTATGTTTCTCCAAAGCCTAACAGTGCCTGCATAAGGCTTGTGCTTAAGTAAAAGTTTGTAGATTTTCTAAAGTAAATGTTCGGTCAGAAAGGAAGGTCTCACCCAGGCATGGTGGCTCACACCTGTAATTTGAGCACTCTGGGAGGCTGAGGACCCCCTGAGCTCAGGAGTTTGAGACCAGCCTGAGTACGAGTGAGACGCTGTCTCTACTAAAAATAGAAAATTAGTGCCTGGGGTCTCAGCTACTCAGGAGGTTGAAGCAGGAGGATTACTTGAGCCCAGGAGTTTGAGGTTGCTGTGAGCTAAGCTGAGGACATGGCACCCTTCCCTGGGTGACAGAGTAAGATTCTGTGTCAAAAAAAAAAAAGAAAGAAAGGATTGTATGATGTCGCCTAATTTAACCAAAAATTAGGAAAAAATCACAGGCTCCTACTACTAGCGGGACGTCAGAGGGTTCCCTCCTAGACAGAAGTCACAGGCTCCTACTACTAGTGATTAAAGAGTATAGTATTTATCTAGAAAATCCCAGGACGCAATAGGTGGGGGAGGCCCTGGCCATGGGTCTGGATTCCATTTCAGTCCAATTTGCTTTTTGCAACACTGCAGTAAATCCAAAGCCTGTGTTCTCAGCACAGTGCAGTTCATCAAGGTTTTACTTCAAAATCAACAAAAATGTCTAAAGGCAGGCGGAGAGTGGGAGGAAACAGCAAAAGGAGAAGACTGGGAACCAAAAAAATGGACATGAGGCAGGTGAGGTTTCCGGACAGGGCTTCAAAGGAATGGAGGACTGTTTAAAAAGCAATAATTCCGTCAGCTGTCATTGCAGGTCTCTCCAGTTAATGGATGCTATTTGTGTCCCTAGAGAAATTTAATAGAGCAATAACAGTTTTAATGACAGCCCTCCCTACAACTGTTCATCCCACCCCTGGGTGCCAGACGGTCGAAGTATACTCCAAATAGATGGGCATTAGTCACGTCCTCCCAGACTGTGGCTGTGCCCTGCCACTCGGAAGGCTCCCTCTCACTGTTCAGACATCTTCAGCAGTAGTGTCCCTGGAATGGGCAAACTGAGGCAGGAAGGGGCTGCTGCACTTGGGTGCCCCCTAGGGACCTGTCCATCCGGACACAGGCTCCAAGATTGAAGGACAGCCTCAGGTGAAAACACCCTTTGCACTCAGAAGGAGCCAGTTCAAATCCCGGCTCCCTCGTAACCAGCCATGTCACTCTGGGCGAAGCACACTGAGTCGCTGTTTCATCTCTAACATGATGCCAAGGATGGCTCCTTCATGCCACCGGCAGGGTCTGAGGGACGGTGTGGCAAAGCACCACACACACGGACACACTGGAACACAGAAGGGCCCAGCACACAATAGTTGCTCCACTCTGCTCCCTAGAAAGAAAACTGTGCAGGGACAGGGGAGGGCAAACGGCAGGACCACACCTATGGAGCATATTGCAAGGGTACAAGTCAAATCTATCAAGTGTAGAACACAAATGTCTTAACGCAATAATCAAGTAATGAGGCAAAAGCTATATTAATTAGTTTGATGTAAGCACGTCAAATTGTATTAAAAAACAACATATTGTACCCCACATATGCATGCATGTATTCATGATCTATGTGTATAAGACTTAACAAAAAAGAAAAGAAAAGAAAACAGTGTGCAGGCCTGACGCTCCCCACGACTATACCACTGATGCGTCTCCTGCCCCCCGAGCCCAAGAGAGAACTCCCTTAAGCTCCCCTCCCCACCCCCACCACCTGCCTCTTCCAGGGCCTCTCTGGACACCTGCCTCTCTGAACTCTGCAGAGAATATTCCAGAATCCTCAGTGGGCTATTGTGGGTTAGTGAGTTTGTCACACGCCATGTGCTGTGTCCACCAGCAGCACCCACCCACGCAGGCCTCGAAGAAGTCTGGGGGCCGCAGCATGGTGTGGACACCACACCTAAGGCTGTGGGTTTAAGGATAAGCAGAGGCAGCAGGACGAGAGAGCAGCGAGACCTAGGGCGTGAGGTCCAGGGCCATGGGCGGGGTCTGCACCCAGATTCTGCTTCTGCCTCCTCCCCACCTTCCCGGCTACCACTCTAGCCAGGTCAGCCTGTGGGCAATGAGGCCCACCCTGCTCCCCTTTCCCACTTTCTGTACAGTCCTCCCATGATGTCCCCATGCAATGTGCAGGCCAGCAAGGCTGTGCTGAGTATTGCAGAGGCCTGGTGTCCATTGGTATTTGTGGCTTTTTTTGCTGGGGCCAAACCAGCAAGATACCATGCATAACAGGGGGGAGGGACAGATGGAGGACATCACAAATATGGCAGAGATAAGAGCTCAACCACAGGGAAGGTGGTGTGGTGTGTTTGGGGTGGGTGGACAGATGGGGGAGCTAGCCGGGTAGTGACAACACGCTTACAGTGCAGAGAGGTCCAGCGCTTAATCTGAGGTCAGGACAGAGGTGGCTCTCGGTACTGCAGGTCTGGGCCACAATGACAAGCCCACTGCAGACAAAGTCCAAGTCACTCCTCAACCACTGTGAGGTTTGGTCTACCCGGGCCAAGTGTGACACACGATTATAACAGAAAACTGGCAAGAGCTGGCCTCTGGGTCAGAGTGGCAAGCCCTGGTGCTTGGTCAGGGAGACAGGACTGTAGCCTTCCCCTTCCACCCTGAGAGCCAACTTGGTAGCTGTGGTGGTCCTGGGCCCCTTGGCCTTGAAACATGGCCCTCTGTTTGCCCCTGCAGGCTGTGCTTACTGAGCAGAGGAAAACTCGCTCCCTGTGAGAAGGCCCTAGGGCTTCCCCAGGCCCGAGGGTCTGAGGACGTCAGAGGGTTACCTCCTAGACACTTGGCCACACACTAGGCCACTGACCCTTGGTCCCTGTCAGCAAACTCCTGGGCTAGTGGTTAGGGAGAGGAAGGAGGGGCAGGCAGGGCTGGGGCCAGGGCTGTCCTGCCCACTCTGCCCTAGACTCCAGGCACCTGCCAGGTTGGCCTGACACCAATGTGGCTGTGTCCATCTCCTGCATCTTGCCCAGCTGCTGGTCTCTGCTCCCACCTGAGTCCTTAGACTAATATCATAGGCCCAGACAGTGGTCTCAGAAGCTCAGAACATGGCTCTGACCCTGTCCTCAGCTCTGGGCATTATGCCTGGGTAGTTACTATCTCCCAGACCTGCCCTCAGCCCTCTCTCCAGGTGTCCATGGGCTGGCCCAGGCTGAGTTTTCTCTGTGAGAGTTCCTTCCTGCTTGGCAGGGCCCCTCCAGCAGTGAGAGTAGGGGAGACAGGGAGTATAGGCCATGCCCCTACCATTCTCACCCCTCCAGAGGCATGTGGGAAGGGTGCCTGGCACATAGGACCAGTGGAGGAGAAGATTGGCCTGGACACATGCCTCCCCAGCATGCCTCCCACCCCAGGCCTCACTCCCTGCCCCTCTATTGGGGAGCTCCATCCATACCATCAAACGGTTTCTGGGCAAACTGGGGGCTTTAGGCTTCAACAGGGAACTCTGGAAGGTGTCTACTCTGCCCAGGTTGGGCTGGCTATAAAGAAGGAAAGGTGGGCTCTGGCCCCAGATAGTGGGCTCTGGGGGTGCCTCCAGATTTCCATGTAATTTTCCGGCTAGAGCTATGTCAGGAATTGTCACTGGAGCAAGTTCCCCAGGGAAAGAAGTGTGTTTGTGCCTTTTCTTGGGGAGTGACACAACGAAGCATCATGGGAGGAAGCAACCATTCCTCCTAGCAGCACAGCTTTGACCCTGCACCCTGCACACCAGGAACACAGGCTTGGTGCACAGGGAGACGCCACTCCTTCCAGAGTCTACCGCGTCCCCAAACCCCTGCATAGGGAATGGTTGTGCATGGTGGTTCCCTCCCTGTTAAGACTCTTATCCAATCTGGCTCCCACTGCAGAAGGGGGCTCAGCCTTCGGGACAACCTGACACAATGTCTTTGTCTCCAGGAGCACCTGGTAGAGAGGACCCAGCAGCAGACAGCCCTGCATTTAAACCCTGGCTCCTCTGCTTCCAAGCATGGTACCCTGGAGCAGGGACTTAACATCCTCAGTCTCAGTTTTCTCATCAGTAATGTGGGCTGACAGTATGGAGGCTGTGGCCAGAGGGGGACCTGCCTACCCCAGCCCTGGTCAGGGGCCTACAGCCCACAGTCCTGCTCTGAGTCTCCCTGGCCAACTTCCTGCCTACATTTGCTGGGCCTCCAAGGCCCCTCAACAAACGAGGATCAGGGCGCTAGTGTCTGATCCCAGAAACCCAGGAGACAAGGTGGACAGCACTCGGAGCAGTGGACACAGCTCCAATGTCAACGGCCTGCCGCTCCAGGCTATCTGCTCTGTTTGCCAGAGCAAACCTGGTATTTCTCTCAGCACTTAGCTGGTGCTTGAGCCCATATTCCCTCAGGCTTTAGAGAAGGAAGCCCAGGAGGTCCCTCCCCCTCAGCCTGTGACTCTGGGGCTGAGAACCCAGCAGGAGCCCTTCTACCACCACTGAGGGAAGGAGCTAGCCCTGGGCCAGGCCCTGTGGGCAAATGCAGGTCTTCTTGGGCTGGAGGCCTGTGCACAGGGTGCCGGATTTAGCAAATAACAGGATGGCCATGCCATTTGGGAGACAGATTCTAAAAAATCATTTGATGCTTATCTGAAATCCAGATTTAAGTGGGTGCACTTTATTTTTTCTGGCTCCCTGACCTGCGCAGCCCCTGTGTTGGCCTCTGCCTCCCTATGGTTCCCTCCCTGTCTCCAAGGACCCCTCCCTAAAACCTAAATTTCCCTCTAGGCCTGGCCCAGGACAAGCTTAAGAGGAAGAATTGTCCTGAGTATACTCCATCCCGTCCTCTGGGGCATCACAGCCCCTGCCTTACATTCAATAGGCTGATGTCCTGCAGCCAGCCCTGACACTGGCCCCCAGCACTGTCACTCTGTTTGGAATGGGGGGCCCAAGATGTACTTGGCTAGAGGCTATGAGATCAAGGTCACTGCCAGGAAAGTACTGGAAGTGGGGAATTGGCCCACCTCAACCTCCAGCCCCTTGCCCACTTCCCCACCCCCGATGCCTTAGGAGGTATTCCTGACACTCAGCTCTCCCAGCTCTCACCTTGGTCTCCAGACCAGCAGGGACAGGGGCTTCCACAGAAGGATGCACAGCCAGACTGTGCCTGGCACCCTGGGGTCCCCCTTCCTGTGGGGGCTGCCACCATGCTCCACTTTCCCTTTAGTGCCCTGGCCCAAGCACACACCAGACTCTTCCTCAACCCTCTGTAGCCAAGCGGAGGCTGAGTAGGAGACTCAGAATGACCGGCTTTAACCACCTGCACCAGGATCACCCTGTGTGCCCTGATCCCAATCCAGACCTTCCAAACTAGAATTCCAGGCCGGGGCCTGGAAACGCCCCCAGTGAGCACCATGAACACTCAAGTTTGAAACCTCCAAGTAGGGGACAGCAACAGGGCCCATCTCTAGGGCTTAACAGGCCCCACTGCCCATCCCACACAGGTCTTGAACCCTCAGTTCCTCCAGTTGCACCCCGTCAATTGAACTGTGTTGCCTCCCTCTCTTGTCAGAGAGAGCCTCTCTGCAGACCTGACACAGAGGTGAGACCTGAGCCACAGGAAAAGCCAGACTTGGGAACTCAGAGAGAAGAGCACTGCAGTCAGAGAGGACAGACAGCTTGAGCAAAGGCCCCGAGGAGGGGACACCCCAGAGGTGCTCAGGAAAGAGCGAGAAGACCAGAAGGTGACAGGAGACATGGGGGAGGGAGGCAGAGGCCAGACCAGACCGATTCATAAGGCCAGGGAGGGAGGCGGAGGCCGGACCTGATGGATTCATAAGGCCTTTAAGAGTTCAGGTTTTAGCTGTGGCTGAAGCCCTGGGAGAGCTTTAAACGGGGGATGACATGATTTAATTTAGGATTTGAGACCACATGAAGGCTACTGAGGGAATAATGGCTCATAAGGGACAGAGTGGCAGCAGGGAGGACACTGGGAGCCTTTGTAGACATCTCAGTGAAAATGGATGTGGTGTGGGCCAAGGTAGAGGCCAGGGGACCCAGCATGTCGCAGGGACTACTGGAAGTTTAGAGGGCAGTGACAGAGAATGGGTGTGACTCCCACATCTGGGGGATGGGGATCCAGCTGTCTCCCCACTGCCTGTGTGATGCTGTGAAAGTCACACAACCTCTCTGAACCTAACTGGTTACTGGCCTCTGTCCTGCCTGTGCTGCAGGTTCAGTGGCAGGTCGGTCACATATTAGGCCCAGGCCAAGGCCCTCTCCTCCGAGAAACCCTTGGACATTCCACTCCCAAAGTGACCTCCCTCTCTGGACACCAGAGCACAGTGCCTGCCCGCCCTCACTTGTCCTTGTGTTCTGGCTCTCTGCGAGCCATCTCTCTCCTGGCCCCAGTTTGTCTGGCCACAGCCTCTCCCTACGGCCCCTTGTGGTGTCCCACACCCGGCCAGGCTCCACCTATGCTTGTGGGATTGACACATGGGCCAAGTGGCTCACCAGCATCTCTGCTTGTCAGCCACTCTCCTAGGTCACAAGTCATGGGTCAGCACCAGCGAGGGCAGAGGGGAGTGGTAGGACCAGCACCTTCCAGGCTTCTTGGAGCCAGGAGTGCAGCCCAGCTTTAATCAGCCTTGTCCAGGCCAGTGGGGGGCTGGGATGCCCTAGGCCTGGGTGAACCCCTCTCAGAGGCCCCACCTGGCCTGCAGCTGGCTCAGCTGGTTTGGCTTGGGGTTCCCCCAGCTGAGCCAGCCTTGGTGTTTCTCTTCCTACCCAGTCTTCAGAGGAGAAATAATTTCCTGCAAACAGTGATTCCATGTCACTCTACTCCACTGATCAATACTAATAATGAAAATAATAAGCAAGGTTTATTAAGCACCTGTTGCATGCCAGGCACTGCTATAAGTGTGCTGCAGTCATCACTTTTTATAAGCTCATGAGCGGCCCCCACCCCCATGGAGCTCAGTTCCTTTAGGAGGTAGAGGGGTGAGGCCCGGGCTCTAAGGAGACCCTCCCTGCAGAGGACTGGCCTGTCTATGGCATTGCTCTGTGCAGAGGCCTTGGGTGTCCCTCCCCTCTGTGGGTCTTGGTGTCCCTGTCTGTAGGACAAGAAACCTGGAGGAATCAGGTGCTCCTTCAGGTCCTCCTTGCCCCCACGTTCTATGATTTGCAGCTAAAATAATGACAGTCACACATATGTTTTTCTTGCTATGGGAGTCCTCATTTTCATTGCTCCCATTAATATAGACATATTTTTAACATCCTTCAATGCCCTCAATTTGTTTTCTCATTTCATCTTCATTTCACTTGCCCCTTGGGACTTGGAACCTAATTTAGGGAAGGTCAAATGCAGATTCCTGGGGCAGCGTCCTTTCCCTATGCCCATCTTTGCAGAGAAGAAGGATAACAAGACACTTCAAGCCGTTTCATTCCCTGGCTGTGAGGAAGGGCATCGGGTTCTGGTGGGCTGAGTGTGAGGCCTCTGTGCCCAGCAAACACATGCTGAGCCAGTGGGCGCTGGTCTGCATGTCCTTCAGAAAGGCCCCAAGTTCACTGAACAGACCCAGAGATGCCAGAGGCCTTAGTGGTCTCTGCTACAAATGTCTCACTTATAGTTGGGGAAACTGAGGCACACAGAGAGGCCTCAAACCAGGCCAAGATTCAGCCAAAATCTGCAGCTCAGTTCCATGATTTAGCTACAAGAGTAAAAGAGGAGATGGAGGCTGTTCTCTGTGCACACCTCACAGTGTTAGCACACTCTGCACCCACTGCTATGTAGACTCCCTGGTGATCATTGAGGGGCACAGCAACCCCCTTTATTTTTCTCCTGACCTGTGGCTGGTTCAAGATGGCCTGAGCAGGTAATAGATGGAAACCAACAGCACAGTGTGGGTCCTCTCTCGGTGAGTGCTGCCCATGAGGGTGAACATTTATTAGAAGTGCAAAGTCGGTCAGATGTGCTCTGGCTTGACTAGTCTACAAGGATCCCTGGGCCAAAAAAAAAGAGGCTGCTTGAAAGGATGCAGGAGGTGCAGAGGGGCAGGGCCCAGTAGGGCTCTGTGGCCAATCAAGCCGTGGATCCCTCACTGACACCTGGGCTCCCCACGAAGTGTCCCTTGATAACCCTACCCTCAGGTGGCTGTGAGCACTAATGACCTGTAGCACAGAGCTCCAGGCTGCTCCAGGACCCGAGTGGGCCTCACCCTGCTCCCAGCCCTGTTCTGTGGCACTTTTAGTGTCCATGGGAAGCCTCCTGGGGCCTACAGCCCAGAGCTCTGGGGCTCTCCCTCTCAGAGTGGATGGGGACCACCCCTTGTGGCTTCTTCCTGAAGCCCCAGGCCAGGCTTCATCCCCCTATTTGCCATAGGCAGTGGCCAGGTGGCAGAGGGCTGGCAGTGTTTGCTAACTACACTTTATCTCCAAGTCTAAGCCTTGGGTAATGGCACTGTAGCCACTGGTGACACGGAAAAAGGCAAGGCACAGGCCCCCTGTCCATAGAGGCTTGTTGCCACCCCTCACCCCATGTGGGGGTATAAGGCTCCTGGCCTGGGTCTGCAGGGGAAGAGGCTCCTAGGCACCCTGTGGAGAAGGCCTTGAAGACAGTTGATACGCCAAGGCCTGGAGCCCTCAAATGTGGCCCTAGAGACCAGTGGGAGGGGCAGAAGGGCTGAGTTGCCCATAGGAAGGGTCAGGGGTCAGGTGTCTAGAGGTAGGTGCATCTGTACCCTTAGGGCCTCCCCAGCAGGGGCAGGCCCTGGCTGGGCTTTTCTTAAAAAGTGCTTCACCCAGGCCTCCTCCCTCCAGATCTGATCCTAGTCAACTCAGACACAGGACGAGGGTGGGTGCTCTAGAGTAGCTCAGGGGACAGGGACAGGTGTACTGAACTGGGCAAAGAGGGAGGCCGTGTTGTGTAGCTTCAGCTTATCCATGGCAGCTCCTCCCAGGGAGGGCAGGAGTGCAAAGTCTACTGTCCCCAGGTCCCAGACCCCTTCCTGCTATGTGACCCAGTACCATGAGGCTGTGGGGACAGAGGGAGAGGTCAAATGCACCTGGGGGGGGGGTCAATCCTTAAGGGTGGACTCTGCTTCCTTTTAACCCCCCCCCCAGAAAGCCCAGGACCCTCAAGTGCAGGCTGTGTGCACCCCTCTGAAGCCTTCCCCCCAACCCCCCGCACTGTTGGGTCATCTGGCACGCAGTAGGTCTAGTGACTGGCTGGGCCTGGGACATGGATGCCATCCTTGCCCCTGAGTATGATCGGTCAGCAGGACCTACTCATGCACCGTCTTTGGGCTGAGGGCCGGGCCTCCCCAGCAGAGGCAGAACACACAGTAGAAAGAGAAAATGGAGGGAAGCCCCAAAGGAGTTCCTAAGACAGGGGGGCACCAGGTGTTTCATGCCAAGGCCCCCAGAGAGGTTGGCGTGAACCCTTTCCCAGGGGATGGCCCTCAGTGCACGCAAATGGTGTTGGGGGAAGCATAATGGAAAATTCTGCCTGTGGCTTTGCTTCCCCAAATGACCTCCTCAGCACTCCAGCCACTTCCCACAGCTCAGCTGCCTAATTGCTCAGAGCCTGCAAAAGCCTTTTAGAGCTTCTGGGATTCTTCTTTGCTATTTTTTTCCTTTTATTTGCAAGAGAAGAAGTAGGATGGAAAATGCTACCTACCTGAGCACCTTGGAGTGGAGTGGGGAGGACGCCTGTGGAGGCACGATGGAGGCCTCCATCACAGGAGTGGAGGGGTCAAGGCCCCAGGGCCTCAGTGGGCAGGCCCCAAAAGAGACCCCAAGAAGACCCCTAGCTGCCTGGGAGGCCTGTGCAGGAAGAGAGTTTATAGTATTTTATGGGAACCAACCAAAGAGGACAGCTCATTTTAGGGACCAAGATGTCCTATTAGCCAGGTCTCTGGTCTAGCAAATTGTTCTCCTGTGGGTGGGCTGTAGAAAGACCTGGCCCCAAAGCCTGGGTATGGGCCCACTATAGGAGGTATGCTCCTTCCTGCCTGGCCCGCCTACAGTGCAGAGCACCAGCTCTGGCCTCCCTTTGTGGGAGACTGTACACTCAGGCCTCCCTCAGTGAGAGGGGCCAAGTGCTGCTCTAGAAAAACTGAAGCTGACCAGGTAGTCCATGGTGGCAAGGTGGCAGGGTGGACAGGCCATTAATGCTGACTGGGGGCTCTGCAGAAGACAGCAGGAGCTGTCCAGGCCAGAGAGACATTGCCAACACTGACCCAGCTGCAGACATCCATGTGACCAGCAGGGATCCATCCAAGATGGCAAAAGCCCTGGATGGACCTGCTACCAATTCCTCATGGCTCCAGCCAAGTCACAAGCACAGTCTAAGCCTCAGTTTCTTACTCACAAAGAGATGGAGTGGAGTTAGGTGACCTCAATGCCACAGCCCTCTTCTACCTTCATACAGAGGCAAGACAAGAGCATCCTCCTTTCCTCCTTTCCAAGGAGAGACAGTGGGCATGGCCCTCACTCCGGCCTTCATGGCCTTACCTGTCAC
The DNA here is from genome assembly GCA_963574575.1 of Galagoides demidoff. Taxonomy (NCBI): domain Eukaryota; kingdom Metazoa; phylum Chordata; class Mammalia; order Primates; family Galagidae; genus Galagoides; species Galagoides demidoff. The sequence continues at coordinate 63,451 of CAUYQV010077167.1, forward strand.
TCAGGTGTGGCTCTTCTTGCCAGGCAGCTTAGGGGGCACAGGTGAGGAGCAGCTAGCTGGTACTTGAGGCCTTGCCAATCCTGTGGTGTTGTCCAAATGGCTAGAGCTATTGCTGTTGTTATTCTGTGGCTATTCTGAAGGAGCCGACTTCCTTCAAAGGACGGGCCACCTGCCCCTCCCAGAACATTAGAAGGCCCTAAGGTAGGAGCCAGAGGAGCTTAGAGCCCATTTTGACTTCTCTGTGCCCTTCCCATACATAAAGGAAAGGGAGCAACTTTCTGAAGGTCAGGAGCAAGATTGAGTTTCAAATTGATTTCCTCCAGCTGAGTATAGTGGTTCATGCCTCCAATCCTAACACTTTGGGAAGCCAAGATGGGACAATTGCTTGAGGCCAAGAGTTCTAGCCCAGCCTGGGCAACATATCAAGACCCCATTTCTACAAAAAAATTAAAAAATAGGCCAGGCATGATAGTACACACATATAGTCCCAGCTACTTGGGAGGCTGAGGCAAGAGGATTGTTTTGACCCAGGAGTTTGAGGACATGGTGACCAATGATCATGCAACTGCAGCCCAGCCTGAGTGACAGAGTGAGACCTCGTTTCTAAATTTTTTTTTTAAATTAAGTTGATTTCTGGCTGGGCATGGTGGCTCATGTCTATAATCCTAGCACTCTGGGAGGCTGAGGCAGTAGGATCCCTTCAGCTCAGGAGTGCAAGACCAGCCTGAGTAAGAGCAAGACCCCTTCTCTACTAAAAATAGAAAAGTTAGCCAGGTATAGTGGCATACACCTTCAATTCCAGCTATTCTGGAGGCTAAGACAGGAGGATCACTTGAGCCCAGGAGTCTGAGTTTACAGTGAGCTACAATAATGAAACTGCCCTCTAGCCTGGGCTAAAAAAAAAAAAAAAAGTTTATTTCTTCCATCCCAAAGGCAGGGTCAGTCCCAAGAGAAAGCCAGCAAGTCAGGGGACAGCTCCTGTGTGCCTAGAGGAACCACCAGCATCTTAATATCAGGGTTGAATATGGGGACAGAGGAGAGATGGAACTCCAGCTTGGCCCAATACTAGATGGATGGCCTTGGACAAGGAAATACTCTGTATTCTTGCCCATAAGATGAGAGGAGGCCAAAATCTACCTTAAGGTAAGTGAAGCAGTCATGTGAAGTCTTGGCACACAGCAGGAGTGCAGTCAGCCTTTCTGTGGTATCATTAGGGAACGTGCCTAGAGCCCAGGAGGGCAGCAAGCTGGCTCCAGGACATTCTCTTTAGCCAAATCTTCCTCAAACAGGTGGCAAAGGGAAGGTGCATTCAAGGTAGGGTCACAGAGCTGACCTCTCCTCTTGACTTTAGACAGGCCGGTGGCCAGCCCACAGTGGAGCCCCCACTGCTGAGACAGCCATCGCTTTAGGCCAGAGCAGCTGCAGTCCACACATTCTGACTCCCCCTAGCTGAGGCCAAGCCATAGAGCCTAGGGCTCAGGGACAAGCTGCAGGATGGCAAGAGGTGGCCTGGGTGTTTTCATAGCCTCCATGCATAAGATCAGCAGGCCAGGCCCCTCCAGCCATACTCCATGACCACTTCACTGCGCAGCCAGGGTGAAGGACTGGGCTGGACTTGCTGTCACATCAGGCAAACCCCCGGACCCCCGGTGCTTCTCCTGCACCAGCGGGAGACATCTCGCATCCTCCAATCAGCTCATCCGGCTGTAGACCCCAGCGGGCTGGCAGCATTATCTACACAGAGAATTGTCTATGTACTTGGGGAATAAAACTAGAAAGCACTTGATTTGATAAATGTCACCCACCGGAGGCATTTTCGGAAATGTATGCAGCAATGGCAGCAGCAGCAGCCAACAAACAATGTCAAAGGAAGCCGCTCTGTGCTGCCCTGCGAGCAACGGCTTTGTACTTTTCCAGGAAGCTCCTGGAAACACACCCCGGGGGCTCCACTCCAGAGCCTCAGCATGACTCACCTGCACCCATGGCAGCCGTGTCTGAGTCCAGTCAAGAGGCCACACATGTCACAAGACCCTTCCGAAGCTGGCGAACATTAGTGGGAGGTTTGGGAACCACCTTCCACCACAGGTGGGGTTCCAGGCTCCATTACACCCCCAACAGGCTTGGCCCCCATCTAGGGACTCTTTCCTCCTCTGCTAATACCCTCCAGATCTAGAATATCCATCTGATGGCTGTCAGTGCTGTGGTAGCCTTGTAGTGAGGTGAAGATGGCTACCCTGTGATGAGGTTGGGTGGGGGTGAAGATGGCTGTGCTGTGATAAAGATGGGGTGGGGGTGAAGATGACTGCCCTGTGATGAGGTTGGGTAGGGGTGAAGATGGCTGCCCATGATGAGGATAGACTGGGGGTGAAGATGTCTGTGCTGTGATAAGGATGGGGTAGGGGTGAAGATGGCTGCCCATGATGAGGATAGAGTGGGGGTGAAGATGGCCGTGCTGTGATAAGGATGGGGTGGGGGTGAAGATGGCTGCCCATGATGAGGTTGGGGTGAAGATGAAGATGTCTGTGCTGTGATAAGGATGGGGTGGGGGTGAAGATGGCTGCCCATGATAAGGATAGAGTGGGGGTGAAGATGGCTGCCCTGTGATGAGGTTGGAATGAGGATGAAGATGTCTGCCCTGTGATGAAGATGGGGTGGAGGTGAAGATGGCTGCCCTGTGATGAGGTTGGGATGAGGATGAAGATGGCTGCCCAGTGGTGAGGATGGAGTGGGGGTGAAGATGGCTGCCCTGTGATGAGGTTGGGATGAGGATGAAGATGGCTGCCCTGTGATGAGGATGGCGTGGGGGTGAAGATGGCTGCCCTGTGATGAGGATGGCGTGGGGGTGAAGATGGCTGCCCTGTGGTGAGGATGGGGTGGGGGTGAAGATGGCTGCCCTGTGGTGAGGGTGTGGATGGGTCTGGCCAGTTGGTCTGCCTATGTCTGTACACAGAGGTGTCAGGTGTGTGCCCAGGGCAGTCTTTCCCTCAGGTGCTTGCCTCTGGACTCCTGGTAGCTATGGGGAGCAGGTGGCTAGAGCTGCAAGGAGCCTTGGCAGGACAGCAAAGGACAGGGAGGACAGGTGGGGGGATGGCAAGGAAGGAGATCCCCACTGCAGCTGGGAGAGGCCAGTTAGAAAACCCTTCCTGAGGCAGAGACTGGTGGCCAGGAGTTGACCATGTCGGGGCAGGTACCCTCTTCCCCTACCCGCCCACTAGCTCCACTGGTGTCCTGTGATTCCCCTACCTGGTAAAACTCTTCCAATCAGCTAGGATGTGTCGAAACCCTAGTGGACTTTTTTAAGACCTGTAATTGGACATTCAAACATGGCACTTTGAGAGGGAATGTGCTCTCAGGTACTGTCCTGGGTGCAGAAACAAATCAAAACTGTCCAAGGTGCAGGACGTGTGCCAAAAACCTGGCCTGGAGCTGGCTCTGCTCTCACCTGCTGCCTGACCAGAGCTTGCCCCTGAGTTCCCTGGACATTAGTCATTTCCTTGGTGAAATGGGCACAGCATACATAGTTCTCAGTGTGTCCCAGGGTGAGGAGAGAACACGGCTCTTTACTTTGCAAACCGTAAAGCCCTGCACCAAAGTTACAAGCCACTGCTGCAGGCCTCATGATCAAACGGCTCCAGGTTGGCTGTTGTTGAGTCTACCTTTTGGGGATGCCCTGGCTTGAGAGGGAGAACATTTATGGGGGCAGCGAGCTAGCAAGGAGTAGATTGGAAAATTTTGGCTGGTGACCCAGAGCACAGGTGCTCGGCCATGCCTCATGTGTCCCTGGACCCCCTTCCCAACATCACTTCCTGGGACATTCCCAACAATCCTGCACTAGCCTGGCACCAAGCAGGTGCAGATGAGGAAATTCAGTCCCCAAGAGATCAAGAGACTTGCCTGTAGTCCCAAAGCTAACAGCAGCACTGGAACCTGAACCCAGACTCTGAAACAGGCCCAAGGCCTAAGCCCCAGCTGCTGTGTCAGATGTTTTGAATTGCTGAGCAATTCCTCAAGCAGATGCTGGGCTGGGCAAAGGCCTTTCTTACTGTCCCATTGGACTCTCCCTTGAAGAGGAATATTTATGGCTATGGTCTCCATTTCCAGAGAAGCGAATGAAGGCACCAAGGTTAAACCCCAGCCCTAGGGCCATGTGGGGATCGAATGCTCGTCTGCCTGACTTGGGCCAGGTCTGGGCTCTACAGCCCCTGTCTCCTCCAGAAATGTGGTTTGGTCTCACCGGATGCCCAGCTCCCAGGACAGCTACAGGGACACCTCGTGCATTTGTTCCTCCAGAGAATCTGATGGCATGAGGTTGGCAGGCCACACTGGGTGCATGGAGAATCACACTCTCACACACTCACACATGTGTACTCACACACGCTCACACACTCATATACACTCACTAATCCACACTCAGACTCACACTCATTGACATGTCACACGTGCTCACACTTCTCACCCTTACACTCACACTCACTGACATGCAGACTCACACACATGCTCACTCACAGACATATGCCTATGCACACACACTCATTGGCACACACTCCTCATACGCTCACCTGCTCACAGATACTTACGCACACTCCCATGCAGACTCACATATACACTCATGGATGTGCGCACTCACACACTCATTCACAGGCAGACTTACATGCTCACACACTCATTGACACACAACCCCCCCACATGCTCACTCACACACACTCCTCACACTTACACCCACTTACTCACACCTCATCCTGTCCCCCATTCTCTCCCAGGCACCAGCCACCTTCTTCACTACAACCTTGCTGCTCACCCGGCATGTTAGAGTTCCACCTTGGGTCCTCCTCCAGAACCTGAGCTCCCTCAGGGAAAGGTCTGGCCTGGCACTTTGCAGGAACTTGCAGACCTCAGGCCAAGAGCACCCACAGCACCCACAGCTTGAAGCCCTGCACACTTCTCCTTGGCCTCAGGGCCTGGCCCTGCCCACCACTGCCCCCACCTTGGCTGTTTGCCCTCGAAGCCTCCTGGACTGAGGATGATGACATTTGTCTATGTATAGCTGTTTGTAGAGCCCCCGTTATGCTGTCTGACCTCCCCGCAAACTGTCTTGGCCTACCTGGTTCAGAGAGAGCCCAAGTTCAGGTTCTGTCCCTGTGCTGACCTTACCTCTCATAGGAGCTGACAGGCCTCAGGGCCTCCACAGGGGCCCTTCCACCCGGGTGCCTGACACCTCGTGCAGTCGGATTATTTTACAAGACTGAGGCTTGGGGTGGGAAAAGAAAAACACCACAAAACCAAAAGTGCTTCCTTCACTTTGAGCCAAATCAGCTTCTCTGTGCCTGGCCCAGCACCCCCTTCCACACCTGTAGGACGCAGAGGTAGAAGGCGCTGTCCCCTAACTCCTCAAGCATCCTGCCTTGTTCCCTGTGACCTAGTTTTCCATCCAGCAAGCCTTAAGAACAGGGATAAGTAGGCATTTCTGGTTTGGGTTTTTCGGAAGGGGGCCTGGAGAAAAATCTGTCTCTTGACGGTGGTTGCCAGAACCCCAATCTCTGCAGCAACCGCATGATATTCAAAATTTAAACAACTTTCTGAAATACAAACACAGGGTGGGGAGGGAAAAGAAGCAACCTCTGATGGGCGTTGCACAAGGGACGCAGCTACTCAGCTCTCAGCTCCCACCCAAGGCTGCTGAGCACCTCAACAAACAAGGTGTGCTTGGCCATCTCTCCCCTGATGTCAGCCTTGCTGTGGGTCTTTTTATTGCCCAGGGAGATAAGGAGCCCGGGTCCGTCCTGGGTATATAACCAGGCTGAGAACCAGACACTGGCCCTGGATCAGCTTTCTTTAGTGAAGAGGTCTCTTCCTGCCCCCAGATAGCCCAGCCCTGCAGTAGGCAGTGAGCCTCAGGCCTGGGTGGGAGTCCACATCTCTACAGAGGAACCTCTCACATTGGCCTCAACCTTGGCAATGCATTAAACTCACCCGGGATATCAGAAGTGTTCATGCACCACCTCAGGTAGGTGGGGGACTTGTGGCCTGAAGAGAACTTGTGGCCTTCCTGATCTTTAAGTGCAGCTTTTTGACTGAATCCAAATTTTACAGAAAAAATCTTCCTATTAAAAGGGATAAAGTTTTTCTCATCTCCTTTGGTGCTTTAAAAAGCATGATCTTGAAATCAGAAGGTTACGGGTTCCCTGCCTAGTTACTGGACGGAACAGTCCCTGGTGACTCCTGTGTGTGCCAGGGCTGAAACCCACTGAGACAAATGTGTGGTGTCTTCCCAATTCAGTTGTGTAAATTTCTCACCAAACTGCCACATTTTAAATGCCACCTTGCTGAGTTCCTCTCACTGAAGGCTGTGCTCTCAGGGCCCATGGAGCTGACTCTGACATCTGTCTCATCACCCACAGAGCACCTGTGCAATGACCTCTCTTGCTTGGAACATAACAGGACCAGAAGGAAGCTTCCAGGCTGTCAAAACAAAAAATCTCAAAGCCCGAGGCCCACAGCTGAGATGGGATGAAAAATGATGTCCTGGAAAGGGACACAGAAAGGATATGCTTCCCCGAAAATGGAAGATGGGACAAATCACATCACAGGATCATTTAAATTAGGGGGCAAAAAGCACTCAGCTCAAAGACAAAAAGGGCTGAGCACCATGGTTACATGCCAGGCAGGGACTCTGAGGCTGAGCTCCTCTCAGGAGGTAAGGCTGAGGGAAAGTTTTCAGAGACAACCGAGTAAATCTGGAAGACACAAACAATGCCTCAGAGCTCACAGGCTAGTGGAGGCCACAGAGCAAGTCGCCAGCACATGAACTCTATGCTGGTAGCATCTTTTCCTTCCTCCCCCATGGTCAGAAACACTACTCTTGATGGGTCCTCATCTATTGAAATTGGTGGCCTTGACTGTCTTTCACAGCCTGTGGGAGCACACTGATGCAAGAACAGAGGGGGCTTGACCAGTGGGGGTCTCTATCCTGATGAGAGACAGCAAATAGCAGCTGTGTCTGACTGTGCAATGCTGTTAGGAACCTTGACCTTAGAGCCCTGCTCTGACCCCATGAAAGGGCCAGGAATGTGCCCCTGTAACTGTTTTTGGTGGCCTGCAACAAAATGAGAACAGGGTTTGTAGGCCGAGTGTCTCCTAAAGCAACACATGTCCCACGTAAAGAACTGGTCTTTGTGCGGAGATGTGTAACTGTGCCCATTCTCTGTGGAGCGATAACAGATGGCAGTTGTTTATTTTTGCAAATGTCCTCCCTTGGTATAAAGAGAAATTGGCAACACTCTGTGGCTCCTCCTCTGGCTGGAGGAGAGGGGACATTGTGGTCTGGGAATTCCAGAACCTGGCACTGATGGGGTGATTCTACCTCCTCATTTACAGGGGACCATGGAGGTACAGGGTGGAGAGCAGCTTACAGTCTGGAACTGGGGCATGGGGACATAGGGGTTCTTCCAGACCTCAATGTCATGGGCATGGAATAATACCAGGGTGCCATTTGCCCTGAGTTGAATCGCTAGGGTATGCAGCTTTCTGGGGTTGAGGTGGAGGCTGGTCTTGGGGCTTTGCCCAGCCAGCTGCTCACAACTGCTAGCACTCCTGCCACAGCCCCAGAACACAGGATCCAGCCTTGTGGATCCTGCAAGAACCTGCTGGAATATAGACCTACATATGACCTAGCAGGCTCCTGGGTTTGTACCAAACAGAAATGTGTACATTTGTGTAGCAGAAATATATCCTGGAATGTTCTTAGTAGCACTATTTGTATTAGCCTCCAAATGAAATGACCTACATGCTCATCAATAAGAGAACAATGGAATGGATTAATAAATCACAGGAGAACTGGTTAATAAATCACACCAGGACTACTATATAGAAAGGAGAATGATTTGCTCATTGAAATATTTGCTCCTGAAGCCTTTAGTCACCACATAAGAAGCCAGATAACTCTGAGGCAGCCATGTTGTAAGGAAGCTCAAAATAGCCCAGGAGAAGCCACAACACACAAAGGCCTTAAGGCTACAAGAAAAGAGGCTTCAGCTCCTGCTCTTTCAACTCCAGGCATGTCTGACTGTAACCACGGAGGTTCTAAGCTAGAACCTTTTGGCTGGACACTTATCAAATTCCTGCCCACAGAAATCATAGACAACAACAAAATGCTGGTGGTGTTCTAAGTCATTATGTTTTAGGGTAATTTCTCACACAGCATAGATTAACCGGAACACCTTGTCTGCCATGGCCTGTGGAAGGCAGGTGGAAATCCCAAGTGAGAGGGTTCTGGGCAAAGGAGCACCCTGTGGAGCCCTGCCTGGGTTGCAGCCCACTAATGAAGGGGGAAGGTCAGAACTTAGTCTGCTGCAGGGGCCCCTGCTGCTGCTGCCAGGGTGCCGTGGCCTGGGTGAGCAGCAAGGGCAGATCAGGAGAGGCTCTGGGAGTAGCAGGCTGAGAGTTTGGGGCAAGCAATGCAGACGGGGGAGCAGCATCCTCTCACAGCCCAGGCTCACCCTGCAAAGGGGGGTGAATGGTCTAAATTGACTTGTGAAACCAGAGGAAGTCACTGGACTCTGATGCCCTGGAAAGGCTCAGGGAGCTAATAGGATTTTAATAGTCCAGAAGCTTCTGGGTTGCAGTCAAAGTGCCATTCAAGAGGCTTGCAAAGTTCAGCACCATAGCCAGAGTCACTGGGCTGTGCATCCTAGAGGCTCTGCCGGCAGCCTGACTTTCTCGTGCTGGTAGTGCCTGCTGAGTGATGTGAAGCCAGGAGAACCTGGGTCCTGGCACAGCTACATTCTTGCATAGGGTCAAGCACTGGCTCAAGGAGACCCCAGGGCAGAGGATGCTCTCTGGGAGCACAAAACTAAGATCCAGGTCAGCAGTGGCTTAGGTGGGGGGTTTAAGGTCCACAGGGACTGTGGCCTTGGCCCAGGTCCTCTCAGCCAGGTGACAGGAGCTGGGACAAGGGACAAAAGGAGGTATCACCCTCACAACAAAGCAACTGGCAGCAACTGCAGAAGGTTGGTGAGTTTGTGTGGGGTGCAAAACAGCCCTGAATGGAGGGAAACTCCCAGCAGGGAGGGAGTTAACCCAGCCTGGCAGCCTAGGTGCAGGGATGTCTGCTTAATGAATATCCAAATGTCTCTGGGGGCCCCAACCTCCCTCCCCTGAAAGCACTCCTGTGCTCCTAACTCCCAGCACTGTAGCTGGAGGCATGTTTCCCATTTGGAGGGAAGGTGTCATTATTGCTCCCTCTGTGGTGACAGCCCAGCCAAAGGAAAGAACAGGGAGCTGCAGCTGGTGTCATTACGCCTTTCTTAAAGGTGACCGCATGTGCCCACCTGTGGCAGCAACACTGGCCCTGATCCTCTGTTGAGCATTCCCAGCCCATTTACTGCTGAGCTTATGGGGGTGCGAGTTCCCCAAGGGCACCTTAACAAAGCTCAATAAACTGAGTGGCTTAAAGCAGAGCAGATGTGATGACTACAGTTCTGGAAACACGAGTCTGAAATCAGCAGGGCCTTCCTCCCTCCGAAGCCTCTGGGGCAGGATCCTTCCTGGTAGGCTTGTTGTTTCTCGGCTTGTGGCAACATCACTCCCACCTCTGTCTTCACTTAGCCTTCTGCTAACTGTCTCTGTGCCAAGGTCTCTTCTTCTGTCTTATAAGGACAGATGTAGGACTTTGATGTATCTTCTTAGGGGACCCAACTCAGCCCACAGGAAAGGATTAAAGATACTTGTGTCCTAGGGACATCCTGAGTTCCCTGAACAAGAAACCTTGAGGGCTCAATATGCCCATCTGTAGACGGGGGTCAGCAATCTCTTTCCTGCTCCCTCCTGGAGTGCCATGGAGGTCAGAAGACATGATGGATGTCCCTTTAATCCACAGGGAACATGAAAAGAGGCAAGGACCAGGGCTGAAGACTTCGGCGAAATCTGAGCCTCCCTCCTGGACAGTGAGATGAAGATAGTAGAGCCCACCTGTTGCCCCACTGTTGGGGTCTGCAGAGCCCAGCGCAGCACCAGGCCCCAGAGGTCCGTTCTTTCCCCTCCTGGTGGGTTGGGACAATCTACCCTCATCATAGCCTCTACTCAGGGCTCCTGTCCCTCTTGGTGCTTCATTTGTGCCATCATGGGTCTGCTCAGTGAGCCCCCCTAAAGGCCCCAGGGGTATGATGGCCACCAAGGGGGTCTGGCTGAAGCATCTTCATCTTAAGTAGGCTGCCCAGAGGCATATGAGACCAGATGCCTTTATTAAATGTCCTTCCACTCAATTAGGGTTTTCTATGCAACAGAACATTTTATTAAAAGACCTGAGGATAAATTACTACCAACCACTAATGATTATATTTAAAAGAGTGATACATAATTTAGAACAAGGTTTAAAGAAATTAAAATATCTAGTGTATTTTTAGTTGAAACACTTTTGGTTGCTAATGACAGGAACCTGGCTCCATGTAGTTTAAGCAGAAAAGGAACTTCATTGGCTTATAACAGCAGGAGGTCCATGGGGCCGTGGGATCCCAGCACAGCCAGTGTAGGGGCTGAGCCACCTCCTCAGGTTGGGTCTCCACAGCTGTGTTGGGCTCTTGCTTTCCTTGGGCGAGGAACCCACATGGGGGTAAAGACATCCGCCAGCTTCTCCAGCCCCTCACTACCATCTCAGCAACCTCCAGCCTCGGGAGGAGCGTGGCTGTCCCCAGAAGTCCCACTCCAAGGAGAGGGCTTGGGTTCCTCCTATGCCTGACCTGGGGAACGTGAGCTCTAGCTGGTCATAGTCACCTCTGCAGCAGAGGGCAAAGGTCTCTCAGGGCTAGGGGAGTGGGCTGCTCTGAACAGGATGTATAAACTTCGAATGGGAACAGGATGGGCTCAAAAAGGGACAGGGGTTCAGGACAGTTAAACTATCGAAGCCCCTTTCCCTGGGCACTTCAGCAACACTCCCTTCCTGCTCGTGTCAACTCTGGACTCTTCTTGGGCTTGAGTTGAATGTGACACTCTTAGTCGCATTCAACCTCATTCTTGGAAGCTGAGGGACGATTCCAAGTCCCTGTTGCCCACACAAATGAGCGTGCTGACCCCCAGCCCTGGAGGATGGAGAGGGCTGGGCCCCACAGCCAGGCGTCCCTCTGCCTGACACGTGCTTCCAACACGGGCTCATCAGCTTCTTGCCCTGAGAGCAGCAATCAGTGGCTCCACCGTTAGCCCCGCTCAGCCCCCCTCCGAGAGATCCTTCTGTTAGGAACTCGCTTGATTGCATCTCGCTTGTTCCTTCCCGTTATAACTCAGGCAAATTGACCCATCGCTTTGCTGTGATGCTCGGGCCCCATCAGCACCCTGTCCCCATGTGAGAGGATGACTCACAACATCCGAATTTGTCCTGAGGCTGAGGTGGGGTAAGCCAATCCTCGGGGCCATGCTAACCCTGACCCTCTTATATTCACAGACTACACCCTCCTGTCCCACCGACCAAGTCCCTCTGGTGCTTCTCATCACACCTGTGAGGCCAGCAGGCATCTGTCACACTTGGTTAATGGAGGACAAACAGCATATCAACAAGCCACAAAATCCTGAAGTTTCATTGTATGGGGTGAGCTCTGTGGTGGGACCAGTCACACAGGTCTTTGGGTGTCATTTATACCGATGGCCATTTGAAAGATGCATTTGTTGACCCATGATCCTTAAGGATGGCTGAGAAGGTGAAGTGAGATACCAATTGGGAACAGCGGTACAAGCGGTAGAGGTGCGGCTGTGCACCTCTACGAGGTCGTTGTCATCACCGTTTAATCACTTCTCCAGGGAGGTTAGTGCACAGGCCGAGCAGGTGTGTGTGTGGGGGTGGGGGGGACAAAGCCCAGCACAGGGACCTGACCCACCTGGTGCAGAAGCTAAATTCCTTCAAGAGAAGGAAAAGGCAAGAGCCCAACTCCAGACATAGATGCGCCCCAGTTACCCCTGCAGCTGTTGCCGAGTTTGAGACAGTAAGTGCTTCAGGGCACCTCGCAGCTGGAGCAAAACACAGTCATTACAGGGAAATGATAGACGCTGGCTGATTGAGTGAATTGTTCTCAGCCAAACCCGAAATTACTTGCGCTACTGATGGAGGTCTAATGCGAAAGGCAAAAATCCTGGCCGGGAGCCCTGCTGTGTCCCTGATGTCAGCAGGGCCTGCTGGCCCCCGAGGCCTAGAGTGGTGCTTCTCTGAGCCCTCAGCGTTCTGTGTCAGTGCTGGGTTATGAATGAGTTAACTAGTCCTCAGCACACACCCCCACCCCCAGGAGGAATTGGGTGCTGCCTCATAGCTATGCTTTCCCATGGCAGTTCTGGGCTCTGGGAGCCCCATGTAACAATGTTTTTGTTTTTATAATTGATCAAGTATGCATGACATAAAATTTACTATTTTAACCATTTTTAAGTGTACAGTTCAGTGGTATTAAGCGTGTTCCCATTATTGTACAACCATCACCACCCTCCATCCAGAGAGCTTTTTCATCTCCCCAAGCTGAAGCTCTGTCCCCCATTAAACACCAGCTCCCCTTTCTCCCTCCCTTCAGCCTTCCATGGCCACCAATCTAGTATCTGTCTCTGTGAACCTGCTTGCTCTAGAGACTTTATATAAGTGGGACCACACAGTACTTGTGTTTTTCTGACTGTTTAATTTCACTTAGCATAATGCCTTCAAGGTTCATTCATGGAGTAGCATATGTCAAAATCTCCTCCCTTTTTAAAGCTGAATAATATTCCGCTGTATGTCTGCATCCTATTTGAAATAGTCATCCATTGTTGAATATCTGAGCTGTTTCCACCTTTTGACTATTGGGAATAATGCTGCTATACACATAGGTGTACAAAAATATTGAGTTCTGCTTTCAAATATTTGTGGTACACGTGGGTATTATGAAGGTTTTGAGATACACGAAAATAAAGAAACATAAAATCCACAGAGACAGAAACAAATGAAGCCCCTTCAGCAACACCAATAAGCAAAGCAAGTTGAAACTTTCACGGGTGAATCAGAAAGGACGCTGTCAACTGTGTTTCTTGGAAGTGAAATAATGGATCGTAAAATAGTCTTTTTCAAAACTTTCGTAGTGACCCAGAAGAGGAATGGCTGGTTCATGATTATGAATCATATAATTCTATGATCAGTTTTTGCAGACCTACCAGACTGTTTTTCACAGTGGCTGTACTATTTTACATTCCCACAAACCACACGAGTGTTCCAATTTCTCCACCCCTTGGTCAACACTTATTACTTTCTGATTTTCGACAGAAGCATCCTAACAGGTTTGAGGTGGCATTGCACTGTGGTTGTGCTGCTGTATTTTAAGGTCCTACCTATGTGCCTGCCTCCCACTGGGCTACAATCCCAGGGCAAGACCCCTCAGCACCAGCACGTTGCCAGCCACAGGGTTGGAGAAATGTTTGTCCAGGAGGACTCCAACTTGGTCTGCCTCCATCACCTCTTTCCCTCCAGCCTCTTGTCCCCACTGCAGACAGCCACTTCCTTCCCCAGCATTTCCAGAGGAAGAGCCTCGCATCCTCCTTGATGCCCCTGCAAACCAGTTTGCTCTTCAAATTACCAAACTGTTTATCAACAACAGAATCTGCTTTACACTCTGCCGATGTGCATAATCAGTCATTACCCACCGTCTGGCCACCTTGCCCTGGATGTGAACGGTAGCTTCGTAGAGAAGCAGCTCAAGCAGCAAAAAGACTTTAATTAGGTTTCTCTACTGAACCCCAGGCTCTGCACAGTGACTGCAACCCTGCTGTGGGGAGCAGAGAGGCTGTGCCCCAGACTGGCAAAAGGGCAGTCCCCTGGGGGAGGACAGGGTTTCCCTCTAAGGAAAATGCAGCTAGTCACATGGTGCCAAGTCTATCCAAGGGACAGAGGTGAGGCCCTTCTGTAAGGATGGCACCCCTCAGGATGGTGGCTCTGTTCTACTCAGCTGGTGGCAGGTGGCAGCAAATGCAGTCAGAGTTCAAGTCAGACAGATTGGGATCAAGTCCTGTGCACTTCCCAGCTGCGGGAGCTTGAATGAGTAGCTTGACTTCTCTGAGCTTAAATTTCCTCACCCCAAAAACAAAGATAGTGCTACTGTCCTGTTTTGTGCTGCTGTAATAGAATACCTGAGACAGGGTCATTTGTAATGAACAGAAATTTATTTTCTCATAGTTCTGGAAGTTGGGAAGCCCAAGGCCAAGGTGCCAGCATCTGGCGAGGGCCTGCTTGCTGCATCATCACGTGGTAGAGGTTGGAAGGCTGAAGGCCAAAGAGACATGAAAGGGACCCGAACTCACCCTTTGTAATGGTCTTACTCTCACCTATGAAGGCAGAACCTGCCTGGCCTAATCACTCCCTGAGGGTCATACTCCTTTTTTCTTTATTTCAAAGTATTAAAGGAGCCCAAATGTTTGGTTCCATGTATCCCTTTTGTAATGCGTGAGTCATGGTTATACGTGTGCCAATCTCCAAACGGTGTTCATTGTGCACATTAGGGGGGTTTTTTGCCCTTCTCTTCCTCTGTCTGCCCCTGATGGATAAGGTGACCAGATTTTAACATTGGTAAAGTGGGACGCCATTGACGGGGGCGGGGCCTGACAACAATGCAAACTTTTTTTTTTTTTTTTGAGACGGAGCCTCAAGCTATCCCCCTGGGTAGAGTGCCATGGCATCACAGCTCATAGCAACCTCCAACTCCTGGGCTCAAGCGAGTCTCCTGCCTCCGCCTCCCAAGTAGCTGGGACCAC
>CAUYQV010077171.1:0-32169 GCA_963574575.1 Galagoides demidoff
TCATGGCCTGCTGCTCAAGAGGAAACCGATACACTGAGTCAGTAGGAGTTACAACAGAGAAAGAGTTAATATCACAGGTACCATGAGAGGAGATGAGAGGAATTTCTCAAATCCATCTCCTTGAGAATTTGGGATAAAAGGGTTTTTTATTGAGACAGAGTTGTACTTTGTCACCCTCAGTAGAATGCCATGGTGTCATAGCTCACAGCAACCTCAAACTCTTGGGCTCAAGTGATCCTCTTGCTTCAGCCTCCCAAGTAGCTGTGACTACAGGCGTCTGCCACTACGTCCAGCTATTTTAGTGATGGGGTCTCACTCTGACTCAGGCTGATCTGGAACTCCTAAGCTCAGGCAATCCACCTACCTCGGCCTCCCAGAGTATTAGAGGATAAAAGGTTTCTGAAGACAGGTTGGCAGGGTAAAAGACATGAAGAGAAGCTTTTCAGAAGAGGACAGACGAATGGCTAATGGACATATGAAAAAATGCTTAATATCCGTAATCATCAAGGAGATCCAAATGAAAACCACAGTGAAATGTCACCTAACTCCAGTGAAAATGGCTTTTATGCAAAAGTCCCAAAATAACAGATGCTGACGTAGGTGCAGGGAGATTGTCTTCTCATTGGGAGATTTGGGAGGAGGGTAGTACCTCAAGGCTATTGGATCCATATCTAGGCCTATCCATGGATCTAGTGGCATTGTGGGTCTCCCCAGGAGACACGGTCTGAAAAATAATTCAAAGACCAGTTTTGGGCTTTATAGTTGTAATGTGATCTGGAAAAGTAGAAGTCCTTGGGCTTTCCATTGGCAATATCATCTATGTAAGTAGTAGGGAAAGTCTCAAATCTGACTCCTATCAGGGTAGTCAGTGCCATTAAGCAGTAACCAGGGTAAGCAGTAAGTTAGGTAGGAAACACTAACTGGTTAACTTCTGGTTAACCAGAATTGGTCTGGAACTTCTGAGCTCAAGCTTTTCACCTTCCTTGGCCTCCCGGAGTACTAGGATTACAGGCGTAAGCCACCATACCCGGCCTATATCTGTACTTTTATAAAAATCAAGCTTTGATTACTATGTATACCTGATGGCTCCACATTATTCCAATATTGATGGTTTAATCAGGAACTGGAGACTGATTCTTAAGGGGCTCAGAGTTTGTGGCACGTGGCAGGGGTCACCCCAAAGGTGAGGGTGGCATGCACAGCCAACGTACCGAGAGGGAACTCTCATGTCTTTTATTAATTTATCAAATTGATTATTTATAATTTATAATTATTTATCAAATGTCTACCACATTGCATGATCTCAAGGGCTGTGCCTAGAGTTTCTCAGTTATCACCCAAGCTCATGTTTGTTCGTTTGTTTTGTTTTTTGAGACAGAGTCTCACTTTATTGCCCCTGGTAGAGTGCTGTGGTGTCACAACTCACAGCAACCTCCAACTCCTGGGTTTAGGTGATTCTCTTACCTCAGCCTCCCAAGTAGCTGGGACTACAGGCGCCCACCACAACACTCAGCTCTGCAAAGTTTTATCTTTCTACTTTTCCCAGAAGCGCATTAAAGCTCAGAGGTTGAACAAGGTGGTTGAACATTAGTGAGGAGGGAAGCTGAGAATGGAACCTTGACTTCTCTCCTTCGAAGCCTGTGTTGGTTCCATACATCAGCAGTTCCCAGCATTTTTGGTACCACGGACAAGTTTCATGGAAGAAACCAGGAGCACGATGGCATTGCCCAGTGTTAATGTATGTCCTTCAGTGGAAGGCGCTTATAACGATACTTCTGGTCTTAACCATGGTCTTAACCAGTCATCGTAGCCTCACCCAGTGAGAAAACTCGCTTGGAAATGCAAATTAAGAAAAGAAAGTGACTGACTGAACATAAGGACAGAACAAAGGAAATCCCATATCCTTAGAGGCCACTCTTATCAAGTTGACAACCTGGTGAGACAGCAGCCTCCATTGTGGGATTGGCTGTGGTCCCTGCCAAGCCAGCCGGAGGACTTGTGTCAGCCTGCTGGGGCAGCCGCTCTGACGCACTGCCGGAGTCGCCCTGCCGGAGTCGCCCAGCAAACATCTACCCTGCCTCCTTCTCTTTTGTGACCACATTGCCACAGTTGTGATTCAGTCTCCCTTCCCCAGTTATACTGCAAACATGTAGCAACTCATGGCTTATTTTGCACTGAGTACACTTTAAGTTGCTACTCCTTGATAGAATCTAAGAAGGCCTCCTGCTTACTTCCAAACTCTAGTTAGGAAGCATCTCCTCTGGGGAAAGGGTAGCTATTCAAATCTCATTTACAGTAAATGCATTCATTTAAATCGCAAAGACTTCTGACCTTGCCTGTCTGACTCCTCCCACAGCCAATGGGAAATCCAATTTCCTTAGGTCTGGGTCTTTGTTTACCACTGATATCCAAAGTTGCTTTTTGTTTGCTTGTTTTTTCAGACAGCATTTTGTTTTGTTCTGTTGCCCAGGCTGAAGTGAGTAGGCTGGCATAGTCATAGCTCACTATAGGTTGGACTCAAGTGATCCTCCGCCCTGGGTCTCTCAAACTGCCGGTATTACAGTTGTGAGCCACTAGACCCAGGCCACAGTTTCTCTTTAGATGCCTTTCAGAAGAAAACGCCAGTGTCGATCAGGAAAGGGAAGAACTATGTCTGCCAACCACTGAAAGGATGAGACGGGAGCCAGGCATGGTGGCTTATGCTTGTAATCCTAGCACTCTGGGAAGCTGAGGTGGATTCCTTGAGCTCAGGAGTTTGAGACTGGCCTGAGCAAGAGTGAGACCTCATCTCTACTCAAAACACTAGCCAGGCTTTGTAGGAGGCTCATGTGGTCCACACTTCTTGGGAGGCTGAGACAAGAGGATCTCTTGAGCCCAGGAGTTTGAAGTTGCTGTAAGCTAAGAGGCCAGCACCCTACCCAGTGAGACTGTCTCAAAAAATAAAAAATAGTAAAAAGATCAGAAGTGGTTATGGTGGTTCCCAAGGTTGACCCCGTCAGCCAATCTTCTCATGATCCCTGAGTGGGGATGACTCCGGCTTTCAAGGGAAGCTCAATGCAAGAGAATGAATGAATGTCTCAATTCAAGAGACTAGAAACAGAAGAAGCTCTGTTCACAGTTAAAAAGATCACTTCCAGCGTAATGAGACCCCTACCTCTACACAAAAATTTAAAAAAAAAAATAGCCAGGCATGGTGGTATATGACTGTAGTTCCAGCCACTTGGAAGCTGAAGCAGGAGGATCACTTTAGCCCAGGAATTTGAGGTTCCCAGAAGCCATGACGATAACATCACCCTCTAGCCTGGGTGACAGAGTGACACCATAACAGGGAAAATGGCCTAAAAAGGGTAAAAACAGTTTCTGTATCTCTAAAACCTCTTCCAGAGGATGGTGCCTGTGGCTCAGTGTCAGGTTCAAACCTGGCCCCTGCCAAACTGCAACAACAAAACAGCCGGGTGTTGTGGCAGGCGCCTGTAGTCCCAGCTAGTCAGGAGGCTGAGGCAAGACAATCACCTAAGCCCAAGAGCTGGAGGTTGCTATGATCTATGACGCCACAGCACTCCACTGAGACAAGGTGAGACTCTATCTCTAAAATAATAATAATAATAAAAACACTCTTCCACTCTTAGGAATTAAAAAACTTACATCCCTCACTCAGGTCAGTAGTTGGGAGGGACAGGGAATGTCCTTTGTTCTTTGTACCACAGGCCTCCCCTGCTCTCCATTTCTTTCCAATGGCAGATACCACTGACAGTCTGGGGCACCTTTCTGGAGGTTTTCCTGCCCACTAAGTGCATGCGCACAGAGCACACATCAGATACACATGTGGCAAAGGCCCCTGATCCATCTCTCTGATCACACCCTGCTCTACCCTTATTTCTGCAGCTGTCAGAGCCCCAGCTTTCACCAATTAGGATAAAATTAAAGATGAAAGCAAGAGATCCAATAGGACAGCTCCAGCTATCCGATGGAAGATGTAAGTGTAGAGGTCCACTGCTAATCCGCATGATGTGAAAAACACATTTGGGGGTTATACCAATACCATCAATTAAGAATATATTAAATTGTAAATACGGCAACACTAGAAAATCAATGGCTTTAATACTGTCTAAACAGTAACAAGATTTCGCCCATCACCATGCTTTCATTACTCTTGCTATTTCCACTAGTTCTCCCCCACCCAGAAAATGAATTACAGTGCGCTGAGTCTGGGTTTTAGTAAGAAACTGACTCCATGCTTCTGCACAGGGTAGCAGGGATACCAGGAACCCAGAAGACATCCACGGAGGGGTTATGACAAGTGAGGACTGAAGAACCGGCCTGGTCACTACTGTCAAGAGACAGCAGGTCAGGGCTGGGCTGAGTTGAGCACAGTGCCCTGTGGTCCTTCCCACTCATCACGGGGCCACACCAGCCCTCACACTTCCTGTGCACACCTGCCTCCCAAGTCTTCTTGCCTGTGCTCCAGAAGCAACATAAGGCCTCAATTTCAAAAACGTTGAACTTCCTATTTTCTGCCTGTGCATTTAGAATATCACAAAGAAGTTTTTAAAACCACCTTTCAGGCTCCACACCTGTAGCTAAGTGGTTAGAGTGCCAGCCACATACATCAGGGTTGGTGGGTTGGAACCCAGCCCGGGGCCTGCCAACCAACAATGTCAACAACAACAACAATAATAGCCGGGCATTGCAGCGGGTGCCTGTAGTCCCAGCTACTTGGGAGTCTGAGGCAAGAGAATCATTTAAGCCCAAGAGTTTGAGGTTGCTGTGAGCTGTGACGCCACTGCACTCTACCAAGGGTGACATAGTCAAACTCTGTCTCAAAAAAAAAAAAAAAAAACCTTTCAAAACACAGAATCTTTTTACAAAGTGTGACTGAGGGCAGGATGTTAATTTAAAATTCCCATTTGCCAAATATGAACACAGTACATTGAGCATACTGAAATGCTTACTGGTGTACCAGTGTCTGATATCTGAGATTCACTTCAGAATGGTGAGCTGGAAAGAGTGCGGAGCGGGTACACGCACTTGCAGAAAACTACTCCAAACTCAGGCCTTTCGCCTCTGTTCCCAGCAGGAGGAAGCAGCCCGGGAAGGCAGCCAGAGGAGCCGGTTTCTTCACCTTCCCACCGGAGGGCCTGGGGCTCAGTGCCCTGATCTGCAGAAACGGCAGAAGTCACTGCAGATGCATGGGTGTGCCACACTCTGCTGCTTTGAAGGGAAGGCACAGAGCAGCTTTTAAGAAAGACCCCCCAGGGCTCAGGGTTTCATCCTTTGTTCCCCTGGCTCCAGCAAGGGTCCTCATCCCCTGGCAAACACATCCAGACCACAGAGAAAATACTCACGGGGCCTTGACAAAGGTATTAATTATATGGAGTTTGGTGACTTCCCTTTCCCACTGCAAAACAAAGAACACTGTTTGTCCAGATTTACATTGGCAGCCAGGGAAAGTGCGAGAGTGGGGACCTGGCCAGCCCCCTTGCTGCTGCCTCAGGCTTCAACATGCAGGCTATTAGTAGCTGTGACTCAGGGGACAGTCAGCGTGTCCCTGCCTCCCCTTTCTTCTCTTTGATGGTGACCAGTGCCCCTCACCCCGTTTGCCTCACCCAAATAATGCTATTGTGGCCCAGCCTGAGCCATCAGCCTCCTTCTACAAATGGCTTCCATCAGCTGGTGACAAGCTGACATGTTGCAGACGAGCTTCTACATCGTAATGGTTCCATAGGGAAGAAGGGCTGCGCTTTAGTTTCTACCTCCAATGCGAGGCTGAGGCTAGAACAGATGTCTTTTGTATTGACTTACACATTTAGTTACTCAGCTAGTTATCGGAAAGTACTCTTGATGCCGCAAAGCATTACCCAAATGTCACGTGGTGTTTTGATTGCTGAGAGCGACCTGTTGGAATTGGACTGACAGGTTTTATCTAAGCACAAGTGAGACCCCTGTCCCTACTAAAAATAGGAAAATTAGCCAGGTATGGTGGGCGCCTGTAGTCCCAGCTCTTTGGGAGGCTGAGGCAAGAGAATTGCTTAAGCCCAGGAGTTGGAGGTTGCTGTGAGCTGTGATGCCATGGCACTCTACCCAGGGGGATAGCTTGAGGCTCTGTCTCAAAAAAAAAAAAAAGAAAGATGATCATTGAGTACCTACTAGGTACCAGGCTTTATGTGCAAATCTTTGGTCCAACCTTTCAACTTGGAGACCAGGTTAACTTTTTGCTAAGACTTTACAGTTTTAACCCTAGAAGTCTTGTGTCCTAGGGGCCACCTCATTTCAGGCCAATGGGAACCTTTGGTCACCATACTTTCAACCAAAGTAGGGACCTTACTACAACGTCCCTTATAGGTCTTCTAGCTGTTGATATCTTTTCATTGGCTAGATTTTAACAGCTGGAAGGTTCTTTTCTTTTTTTTTTTTTTTTTTTGGCTGGGGCTGGGTTTGAACCTGCCACCTCCGACATATGAGCCTGGCACCCTACCTTTTGAGCCACAGGCACCACCCCTCGAAGGTTCTTTATACTGGTTTTATTTTGCCTTTGTGTAGTTTCTAGTACCATATCTTGCTTCTGATTCTTCTATAATATGTATATTATATGCCACAGCACTCTACTGAGGGCGACAAAGTGAGACTCTGTCTCTTAAAAAAAAAAAGTGGTTTTCATAATTCATAGCAATGTTTTTACTATGGAAGCCATTTTACTAAACTGTCCATCTATTTCCAAAAGTGCATTTCAACAGATAAAGCACGATGTACCTCTTTGACCAACTTCCAAGGATTCAACATGTGAATAAAAAAGTAACCAGAGTGAGGTCAGACCCTGTATGTATTTGGGATGGGGCAAGGGCTACTGTATCTGCTGAGTGCCAAAGAGTGAGAAAAGAAAATGCTTTTTCACTATAGAATATGGAAAATGATTTTGGAGTTGACTCTGTATGGCATTCCCCCATTTATCAGTGACTTTTCTTTTTTTTTTTAGAAACAGGGTGTCTTACTCAGTTGTCCAGACTACAGTACACTGGCTTCATCATAACTTACTGCATTTGAAACTTCATTATCCTAAAAGTTCAAACTCCTGGGCTCAAGTGATCCTTTTGCCTCAGCCTCCCCTGTAGCTGGGACTACAGGAACCCGCCACAATACCTGGTTAAGTTTTCCATTTCCTTTTTGTTCATTTGTTTGTTTTGGATTTTCTTGAGATAGTCTCACTTTGTTGCCCAGGCTAGAGTGCTGTGTTGTCAGGCCAGCTTATAGCAACCTTAAACTCCTGGGCTCAAGCAATCCTCCTGCCTCAGCCTCCTTAGTAGCTGGGACTATAGGCACCCACTACCATGTCTGGCTAGTTTTTCTATTTTTAGTAGAGATGGGGTCTCACTCTTGCTCAGGTTGGTCTCTAACTCTCAGACTCAAGCAATCCTCCCACCTTGGCCTCCCAAAGTACTAGGATTACAGGAATGAGCTACCACACCCCAACTATCAGTCATCTTTCTACATTTTAAGTTATGATTCTCAAAATTTAATTAAATGTGGAGTTGTTCCGGAAAGTTCTCCCTTGCCCTGCAGATTTCATTAAAAACATTTCTACAGCTTCTCCTGGGCCTCTGCTCTGTGTTCTGTGATCTGCAATCCTTTTGGGAGTCAGACACGCTGAGAGACCCCCAACTAGCCGCCTGCGGCCAGTTAACTCCAGAGTGTTCATTTCCATAGGTCACACAGACCCCTGCTGGACGACGCCGTCCCTTAGAGCTCTCTGTGACAAATGTACTCTCTGCCTGCCCCTTCTGTTCCTTTGCTGTCCCAGCCTTGCTCATCATGGAGATTTTCGCACCAAACACAAAGCTTTAGGTTTTTTTTTTTTAGTTCTAACTCCTATACATCCGCCACTTCATGTGTACAGCTTCTTCCCCCTGTCTTGGACATTTCTCCCTGGGGAGACCTCAGTCAGCAGCCTGACCAAAGACACGATGCAATTTCGGGTGACTGCTTTTAGGATAATCAAGTTTCAAATGTTGATAGAGCTCTGGGTCTTCAGGGGCCTAGAGAAGCGGAGAGGTCAGGGAAGGGGAGACCCTGGGGAGAAGGCCTGGCTTTCCAAATGCCTTCCTTTCATAATTAAAGCCATAGCTCATTGCCTCCCCTCTAGTTAACTGCAGCCACCAAGAAGGTTTCTCTACATCCCTGCAAACAAAGGGGTCAGATAAAAACCTAACCTCTAAATAACGTTCTATCTTCCCCACCTGTAAACGCCGACTATCCTATGAAACAACAGTGCCTGACAATGCTAGAACTGGGCTCTATTTAAAGATCACAGAGCCCGAGTCTTTTATTCTTTTTATCAAAGTAATATGTTACTTGGCGTAAAAAGATAAAATTATTTGCAATGGTTCCACCTAAGATAAAAACCTACCTTTCCCATTATCACTCATTGCATTTCTCACCACAAAGGGACAAATGGGGGAGGCGAGTACTGCCCATCACACAGACCTCTATCTGCCCGAGGGAGCAGGAAAGGAGGCAGGGTCAGAGGCCTGCCTGCGTCTTGGAGTGTGGTTTGAGGGGAGCTGACAGGCGGCGGGCATTGGGCTGGTGGCCGCTGGCTGTTGCTCCCTTGCTGACCATTTTTGTTCTGTGCTTTTCCCAACCATCTAGAGTTTCCTTCTTCAGATCTCCTGGTGATTCTTGCAGCTACAGATATTTCTTAATACACTCCTGTCTTAAGAAAAAAGCTAAAATGCATTCTGCTGTCTCAACTAAGATCCCTGGCAATAAAAACTTAAGGGGTTATAACAAAAAACAGCAGCCTTATGTCCCATCCAAAGCCCAACTCCCAGTGGCCACTCTCTGAACTCTTTCAGCTTCTGGTATATTTCAACTTTACATACAGTTGACCTGAGAACAACATGTGTTCGAGCTACCCAGTTCTATTTGCACGTGGATTTTTTTCCACCGCTAAGGCAGCAAGGCCAACCCACCCTCTTTCATCTCCTCCTCAACCCACTCAAGGTGAAGACCATGAGGATGAAGACCATTATGATGATCCACTTCCACTTAGTAAACAGGAAATCTATTTTCTCTTCTTTATGATTTTCTTAAGAACATTTTCTTTTCTCCAGCTTACTCTATAGTAAGAATATAGTATATAATACATACACCATGCAAACTACGTGTTAATCACCATTATCGGTAAGGCTTCTGGTCAACAGTAGACTACTAGTAGCTAAGTTTGGGGAAGTCAAAAGTTACACATGGATTCTTGGAAAACACAACTCTCACCACCATACCACCAATGCCGGCATCATACATGGATTTTTCACTGTGCCAGGGGTCAGTGCTCCTAATCCCTGCATTGGTCAAGGGTCAATAGTACAATGCTTTGACAGGATTTTGTGAACTTACAAGTACTGAAGGGGTTCATAACATGCCACTATGGCATAAAAATTATTTTCAATAATTTTGAAAATAATTGTGTGTAGTGGCTCATGCCTATAGTCCAAGCACTTTGGAAGGTCAAGACGGGAGGATTGCTTTAGGCCAGGAGTTTGGGGCTATAGTGAGCTCTGACTCCAACATTGCACTTTAGCCTGGGCAAGAGAGCAGAAATCATTTGAGTTCCTATTATCCCTTATCTACCTACAGAGTACCTGAAAAGAACTTAAAAAAATACTCAATTGTCATAAATTTCCTCCCCAGGAGCAACCAGGAAAAAATTGACCTTATCATAGGAGACAAGGAGTCATTGCTACCACACCAAAACAGACATGTCACAAAACTCTCCTATTTCCCATCTATGTCCCTCAGGACCCTCCATCTTTCCTAAAAGCCATTTGGCTTCCTGTAAGTGCCCTTCTCCTCCTCCTCTTCCACTATTAAGAGGGCATATCACTCCCAAATTCTTTGAGGAATCTCCATCCTGTTTTACATAGAAGTTGCACTAATCTGCAGTCCCATGCCAGCATCTACTGTTTTTCAAGTTTTTTTTCCTTTCCTTTTCTTTTTTTTTTTTTTTATTAAATTATAGCTGTGTACATCAATGTAATCATGGGGCACAGTGTGCTGGTTTTATATACAATTTGAAATATTTTCATCAAACTGGTTAACATAGACTTCATGGCATTTCCTTAGTTACTGTGTTAAGACATTTATATTCTACACTTAGTAAGTTTCCCATGTACCCTCATAAGATCAAGTTTTTAATAATGACCATCCTGACAAGGGTTAAGGTGATTACCTCATTGTGGTTTTAATTTGCCTTTCCCCACAGGACAACTTCTAACCACCTCCTTGAGTCACATTTTTCAGTGAAATCCCATATGCACACAATTAAGTATGTCTTTCTCTTGCTAATCTGTCTTTTGCCAGTTTAATTTATAGGGCTCCAGTTACTAAACCAAGAGGAAGGAGGAAAAGGTTTTCCCTTCAGGTACAATGGTAGTCCTATTTTCTCTCCTTTATGCACCGTGTCTATACATTAATGGTCCATTTTCTATTATTTTTAACTATGTAAATATTTACTGTCAAGTCGAGCAGAGTGTAGTATATGACCCTTCCCATGTAACTTTTTTGTTGTTGTTGCAGTTTTTGGCCAGGGCTGGGCTTGAACCCTCCTACCTCTGGCATATGGGGCCAGCATCCTACTCCTTTGAGCCACAGATGCCACCCCCCTCACCTCCCCACCCCCTGTGTAACTTTTATTTTAAATTATTTTTCCTTTACTTAGTCTCCTTCCTTTTTTTTTTTTTTTTTTTTTGAGACAGAGCCTCAAGCTGTCTCCCTGGGTAGGTGCTGTGGCCTCACAGCAACCTCCATCTCCTGGGCTCAAGCGAGTCTCCTGCCTCTGCCTCCCAAGCAGCTAGGACCACAGGCACCTGCCACAACACCTGGCTATTTTTTGGTTGCAGCCATCATTGTTGTTTGGTGGGCCCGGGCTGGATTTGAACCCACCACCTTAGGTGTATGTGGCTGGCTTCTTAGCCACTTGAGCCACAGGCTCTGAGCCCTTTCCTTAGTCTTCTATGTAAAAAAGACCTATTTCTCTTATTTCCAAATGTTCCACCAGATCCAGCAATGCCTGTCCAGGATAAGAATGTTCAGTTAAGTTGCTCAAAATGCTACAGAGAGAAGAGAGTAAAACATAATGAGAGTGTGGTTTCAGTGTCCTGAAGGGGCTGGCTATCTCTTTTTCTCTGTCTCTCTCTCTCTCTCTCTCTCTCTCTCACACACACACACACACACACACACACGCGCGCGCGCGCAGAGACATGCGTGCAGTGTAAGAGCCATGGTCTCAGGTGGAGTGCAGTAGCCATTCATAGGTGCAGTCCTACTACTGATCAACACGAGAGTTTTGACCTCTCTCTCCAACCTGGGTCAGTTCACCCCTTTTCCAACATCCTAGTGGTCCCCCCTGCTCTTGGGTGGTCATAGTATTTATGATGAACTTGGTGCAAACACCTGATAAGCACAGCCCACTACAGCCCAGAACTCCTGGACTGAAGCTTTTTTTAATTAATTTTAAGATTTTATTGCTTCTTAAAAATTAATAAGGTATGGGTGGCACCTGTGACTCAAAGGAGTAGGGCGCTGGCCCCATATGCCGGAGGTGGCGGGTTCAAACCCAGCCCCGGCCAAAAAAAAAAATTAACAAGGTAACAAATTGGCACTAGATGAAAAATCAAATAATACCGGAGAAAACAAGGTAAAAATGTGTCTCTAGCCAGCACAGTGGTTCACGCCTGTAATCCCAGCACTCTGGGAGGCTGAGGTAAGAGGGTAAACCTGAGCCCAGGAGTTTAAGACCAGCCTGGACAACACCGTGAGACCTTAGCTCTGAAGAAATTTTTTTTTCTTTTTTTTTAACCAAGCCAGTCTAGAAGGTAGCTCTGAAGGAAATTTTTTAAAATTAGCTGGGCATGGCTCGGAGTCTGTAGCTCAAGCAGCTAAGGCGCCAACCATATACACCAGAGCTAGAGGGTTCAAATCCAGCCTGGGCCCATCAAACAATGACAATTACAACCAAAAAAATTGCCAGACATTGTGGTGGGCACCTGTAGTCCCAGCTACTTGGGAGGCTGAGGCAAGAGAATCATTTAAGCCCAGGAGTTGGAAGTTGCTGTGAGTTGTGTTGGCACAGGACTCTACCCAGGGCGGCAGCTTGAGGCTCTGTCTCAAAAAAAAAAAATTAGCTGGGTATGGTGGCACATACCTATAGTTCCAGTTACTCAGTCAGCTGAGGCAGGAGCATCCCTTGAATCCAGGAGCTGGTGGCTATAGTGAACTATGATGATGCCACTGCACACTACCTCAGTCTTGCGACAGAATGATACCCTATCTTTAAAAAAATAAAGGCTGGGCCTGGTGGCTCATACCTAAAATATCATTCTGGGAGAATCACTATAACTCAGGGTTTTGAGACCAGCCTGAGCAAGAGTGAGATCCCATCTCTACTAAAAATAGAAAAATTGGTTGGGCATGGTGGTGGTGCTGTCCCAGCTACTCAGGAGTCTGAGGCGGGAGGATTACTCGAACCCAGGAGTTTAAGATTGCTGTGAGGTAGGCCAACACCACAGCACGCTAGGCTGGGGCAACAAAGTGAGTCTCTGTCTCAATAAAAAATGCACCTTCTACACTCTGCCCCCCTCCCCCCAACACAACATCTTCCCACAGAAGGATGTGTTTCCTTCCTCTGGTGTGTGGCCAGGAGGCAGGAGAGGTTGGCAGTGAAGAATGGAGCTGGGCTGTGGGAGAGACTGGGACCAATGGCAGACCTACTCTAGCCTAATGATCTCAGGCAAATTCTCTGGGCTCTAAGCTTGGGCCACCCCATCTCTAGCACCTAGATGACTGTGATGTCTGCCACATAGGGTCACCCCCATTTTTCCAGCATCATGCCCATCACAAACCCTTTGAGAGACCCTGGAAGCCAGCTCACTGCCCCCCCCCCAGAAGCTGATATTCAGCCTACTCTACCACTGTGTTCTACTACACAGAAAAGGGATCAGAACCTATGTCCTTGTGTGTGTTAAACTTCAATGAAAAGTTTCTTTGGTGTTTCATCTTATACTGGGAAATAGAGACTATTCTTTGAAAGACTAGTAGCTTTGTAGAAAGTAGGCCTAAAAAAGTCAATTGCTATGAGTTAGCCTGGAAATAAAAAAAAAAAATTTAATTCAGACCCTGATGGTTCTTGACCAGGAAAATCAAAGATTCAGATAAAGTAAGTTGGGAAACTTTAGATTTGGGGTCATCTTGGAACAGGGATGTGAATAAATTGCTGCACAGTTGGCTCTATTAACAAAGAAAAATTAATAAATAAATAAAGACAACAATTGGAGGAACTCTTCTCAGCCCAGGCTCTAAGTAGTACAAAATTGCTCCTGTGAGGAACAGTACTGAAAATTAGAACTCTAATTAACTTGCAGGGTATTCAGGAGCATAAAGGAACCAGATGGATATATGCGTAGTCAGGAATGGCAACAAACACTTCCTTAGCGGAAACTTGCATGGGTTAGAAAAGTCACCCAAAACTATCCCTTGGAAATCCTTTTCTGCTGATTGAGAAAAGTGCCAGAGAGGTAGGAAATCCTTCAGAAGTTGCTGGAAGGAGGGCTCTGCAGAGACCCAGAAGGAGTGCAGACAGCCGACAGAACATCAGGATTGCTGCCCAGGGCCCAGGCCACAGAGGGGTGTGTCCCAGCCTCCTGGTTCTGCACACAGCACCATCCTGTCCCGGAACACCAGAGACACACTTTGCCCGCTGCCACCACCTGCTTCTAGGCGCTCCCTCCCCTCATCCTTGCTCCATGTGGTGGCGTCCACTTTTCCCTCCCACCTTGAGTGTCCAGAACCCTCTGCCACCAACCTTTTTCTGAACTTATTCTCAGAAAAGAGAATAACGTGACAAATCCATTCATGCACACGCCTGAGACTCTCTAGCAAAGCCTAAGCTGGGGCCATCATCAGAAAGGCCTGCGGAAATCTAGGTTTTTGTGTAAACTTTTCTGATATTTGCTGTTAGCAACCAGTCAGTTTTTGTTAATATTAAAAAGACATGTCTGTGGGCAGCATTGGACCCAGTGAGAATCAGCTAGTCCCTGATGACAAAGGATCAGAGTGATGGGTCAAAAACCAAGGAATGTCAAAGAGGCCAGGAAGCTACAAGAAGTTAGGAAGAAGCAAGGAAGGGGTTTCCCCTGGAGGTTTCGGAGAGCTCATGGCCCTGCCAACGCCTTGACTGTGGACTCCTAGGCTCCAGAACTGTGACATGATACGTTTCTTTTGCTTTAAGCCACTGTTTGTGGTGCTTTGTCACAGCAGCCCCAGCAAACTAATATAGATTTTGGTATTTTGTATTCTCTGGTCTGAGCCAAAGACATAGAGGCTAGAAATGGAGCCACAGGGGAACGTCTTTGCACATCGTCTTGGTGGCCACTAGCTGGTAAGATGGCCCTATTTACGTGGCCTGTGGCTGAAAGGCAGGCCCAGACAGAAAGCCACTGAGGGTGAGCACAGGCCCCTGGGGGTCAGCAGGACACCCGGCATCAGGAACTGGTTCCAAAGTGAGTTTGAATTCTGTTTCCTCAGATGCCATAGCTCCTCTAAGGGCTCTGAACCAGGCTGTATTGGGGATTTACCTTCTGAGCCAGAATGAAACTGCAGGAAGGGCACCCCAATCTCTGCCTCCTCCAAACAGATAGAGCCCGCTGAAGTGGCGCTGGGAAAAAAACAGCACAGTTGCACGTTTACCTTCAGATTTACTCATGGCTTTATTATTGTTTTTAGAGTCACGGCTCTGCTTTGTGTGAGCAGGCTTGATCATAGCTTACTGTAACCTTGACTCAAGGGACCCTCCTGCCTTAGTCTGCCAAGTGGTTGGGACCACAGGCATGCAAGACCATACTTGGCTAATTTTTTACAAAGATTTTTGTACAGAGAGTCTTACTATATTATCCTGGTTGGTCTAGAACTCCTGGGCTCAAGCGACCTTCCTCTCTTGGTCTCCCAAAGTGCTGGGATTGACATTGAGAGCCATTGCGCTTGGCCTTGAATTCCTTTTCTCGTGCCGGATGGTATATAGGCGTGGTGATGTTGGCCTCACTCATGGCTTTGGATAATAGGATTACTGAGAAAAGTGAGTGGCTTTATAGAAGGTACAAGACCTCTAGAATGACACTTTTTCTTAGACTGATAACATTTAGAAAACAAAGACAAAAACAAATTCCTCTCTGAGCTGGATCCTGACATCCATGAAGAGGACAGAAAAAATCTGGCAAGAACTAGACTCACAGGGTTCAGGGCCAGAGCAGGATCTCGGGGTGCAGAGATCCAGGCTGAATTATTCCTCAGAGAGGACATCTATGAAACTCAGAAGAGGGGAAGCTGTGGGTCTGTTGTGAAGAGAGAGAAAGGAATGCCTAGGGGAGCAGTTGGGCGGGCACTAGATCCAGACAGGGCGTGAACCCACAGAGTAATATTGAGATGGGGCAGGAGCCAGGGGTATAGAGCCTGTTCTGGAAGGGGATGCCAGGCAGGGTAAGGCACAGTGCTGGGGACAGAGTGTGTGACAAGGTAAGCTTGCTGGGACCTTGCCCCTTTTGGGTTTGTTTGTTTGTTTCTGTATTTATTTATTTTGGAGACAGAGTCTTACTTTGTCACCGTTGGTAGAGTGTCATGGTGTCACAGCTCATGGCAACTTCCAACTCTTGGACTCAAGCGATTCTTTTGCCTCAGCTTCCAGAGAGCTGGGACTACAGGCATCCACCATAACACCTGGCTATTTTTAGAGATGGGGTCTTGCTCTGGCTCAGGCTGGTCTCGAACCTGTGAGCTCAGGCAATCCACCCACCTTGGCCTCCCAGAGTGCTAGGATTACAGGCGTGAGCCACCACACCTTTTGAGTTTTAATCTTGTGACCCAGGCGTAGAAGGGTTGAAAGAAGCAGGGTTAGGCCAGAGAATAAGAGAAATGGACCTCGCATCTCTGTAGAGCAGAAGAGAGTTCTACTAGTGAGTTTCACAGGCAGGGTTGCCAGATAAATCTGATTAGAATAAACAGTGAGGCTTGGCGCCTATGGCTCAATCGGCTAAGGCACCAGCCATGTACACCTAAGATGGCGGGTTCAAATCCCCAGCCCGGCCCGCCAAGCAACAATGATGGCTGCAACCAAAAAATGACCAGGCATTGTGGTGGGCGACTGTGGTCCCAGCTACTTGGGAGGCGGAGGCAGGAGACTCGCTTGAGCCCAGGAGTTGGAGGTTGCTATGAGCTGTGATGCCATGGCACTCTACCTAGGGGGACAGCTTGAGGCTCTGTCTCAAAAAAAAAGAATAAACAGTGAATAATTCATGATATCAATATGTGCACATACTGCATAGGATACACTTATACTGAAATAAATAATGTTAATGTAAATATGTCCCAAATATTGCATGGGACCTAGTACACTAAAAAAATTATTCATTACCTGGAATGTTGACCTAACTGGGTGTCTCCTGTTTTTATCTGCCAGATCTAGCAACCTTATCCCAGGCAACCAAGAAAGCACTTCCTTCAGCATCAGACTTCACATCAACACTCAATAAATGTCCGTGGAAAGGAGCAAAACAGCCACAGGACTGCAGAGAAAAAGCAGGGTTATCTGAACAGGCAGGAACACGGTAAATTAAGCTCTTCTTCCTGCCTCCAACAGCTCGATGACAAACGGCCCTTCAGAAATTTAACCCAAACGGTTCTCCTTTTCTCCAGACCAAACCCTAGGAAGTTGCAGGCGATGTCGACTTCTGTTATAACTCCTACCCAGCGACACCATATTGAATGCAGCCTGCAGTGCCAGGAGCGTGGTTTGGGACCAGGCCCAACACAGTTTTTCCCAGAGCTATTATAAGGAAGCTGTCATGAAACAAAATGAATCTGCTATGGCTGAAAACGGGAGAGCTGACCCAAAATATTTTTAATGTGTGGAACTAGCTGGCAAGCGGAGAGCCCGAGAAAACAAAAAGAGCTGCTTGGCTGCTTTGAAATGCCCAGATCCTCCAAGTGTGGCTTTTCCTTCGTGCTTTTTGCTGTGCTCCAACAGGCGGAGAGCCAAGCGAGGCAATTCCAGTGGGGCATGTGTTGGCAGACACACAGTTTGGCCTTGACAGCTTCATTTGGGAGGGCAAGAAGGGGTGAGAAGGAGGGAGGGCTTGGGAATCCGAGGGCCAGAGGACAGCCCTTACCTCCGTGTGCTGCCTTAGAGTTCTGCCAAAGACACCTGCTCCCCACAACCCCCGCTGAGAAGTAGGTATTCTTGCCTCCATTTTACAGGTGGGGAAAGTGACGCTTCCAAAGCTATCCGCTGGGTTCGAATTCAAACTCAGCTCTTTTTAATTCATCCTTCATTGATGTTTTGTGTAGGCAATACAGTCACATGGCTCAAAAGACAAAAAGTACTTAGGGATACAGTGAAAATCCTGTTTGCCTGGGCCCCAGGCTCAGGGCTGCCCTCCATGGAAGCAGTCATATTCCCCATTTCTGTTTTCTTTTTGCTATTTTTTATTTTGAGATGGGGTCGCCTCTCTTTCCCAGGCTGGAATGAGGCAGCACAGCCATAACTTACTGCAGCACTGAATTTCTGGGCTCAAGCCACCCTCCCACCCCAGATTCCTGACTAACTGAGACTACAGGTGTATATCACCTTGCCCAGCTACATTTTTTCAATTTTTTAGAGATGGGGTCTTACTATATTGCCCAGGCTAGTCAGGAACTTGTGGCCTCCAGTGATCCTCTGGTCTTGGCATCCCAAAATACTGGAATTACAGGCATGTGTCACCATGCCTGGATAATTTTTCTCCATTTCATATTTGTCCTTTCAGAGAGATTTTATGAAAACCTCTATTTCTGCCCTTTTTTTTTTTTTTCAGACAAATGGTAGTTTGCTATATACACTGTTCTGAGATTCTGGCTGAAGACTTTCAGTCTTGGCCTAGTGCTTTTTTCTTGTTTTAAAAATGTGTATTTTCCCCTTATAAAATATAGTAAATTTTATAAGTATTAAAAAAAATGGAAAGAATAAACTATCTTTTGTCCTACACTCCCCAAGAGCCACTGCTGTTCACAGTCTGGTGTTTTACTCCAGGCTTTGTTTGTGGACAGTTTTTTGTGGACTCTTTCTGCTACACCACAATTGCCTCTTCCAGCAGAAGTAGAGACAGAAAAACAATGGGAAGAAGAAACAGGAGTGAATAATTTATCTAGCTGGTATGGGGTCAGTGTGGGCTGGGAGAAGCCAACAAAGGAAGTGAATGTTCATTCATCTCTTCTCTGTGGGAGCACAGGTGCTAAAATAAAACCGAAGATAGGTGAAAATTAAAGGAATGGGCCATCTCAGCAGCACGTGACAGGCACTTAGCAGGCGGCTGAAGAGACTGGAAGGTGGGTGGGAGCCAGCGAGGCTCACTTGAGCTGGTCCTTGACTAACCTGTAGGGTTCAGCCAAGCAACAGGTGGAGGGGTTCTTCTTGCAAAAGGGATCACAGACTGAGGGATGGTGGTGGCAAGAATGTCAGGAGACAGGAAGGGATAGGGTGTGACATGAAAGCAATCTTTGCTTTACCCCAAGGGGACCACTGAAGCACTTGAGTTTCAAGGCAGGAAATTGACAAGATTGGATCCACACTTGGCCAAGACCAAGTTTGGCTGCTGGGGGGAATGTATCTGGAGAGCATGGCACACTGGAGGGCATCAGCCCTTTGAGGTCACAGTCTTGTGTTAGGAGAGTCTGGAAATTGGAAAACCAGTTGTCACATTGATCCCGAGAGACAAGATGGCGTCATGAACCAAGGCAGCGGGGACCCTGTGGGGAAAGAGTTGGGTGGATTCTAAAGAGGTTACAGTTCTCAATTTGGTGACCGATTGGGGATCACACATGGATGCTTGGGCAATCCCCTTAATCTACAGAGGTTCAAGCTCCTGGGCTTGGCATGAAGACCTTCCATGACATCATTTCAACCTTGCTTTGCAACCTTACTCTCTCTCTCTCTTAACTTGTACTTGAGCCACACTGGAATGCCAGTGGTTCCCTAAGCATACTCTCCCTTTGTTTCATGTCCTTCTCCCCCATCTGAGCTTCTGGAAGCATCTTTATCCTTCAAGCTCAGCCCTCCTCCAAGAACCCTTCCCAAGCCTGCCCTCCCTCCTGTCTTTCTGCTCATTTAAAACGAATCTCCTCTCCTTGGCTGCAGTGGCCTCTCATCTGCTGAACTGCTTACCACATTGTGCATTTTACTTTTTGTGCAAGGGTCTGATTTTCACTACAAAGTTAAAGGCTCCCTGAAGGCAGAGCCCACATCTCTCTTGGAAGCTCGAGGAATGTTTGCCAAAATGAAATAAGCACTCACCGGCAACACCAAGTTCAGAGCCAAGAAGGTCTGTGAAATAAAGGAGACTCAGGCAGGCACAGGGGTAGGCTGGACAAATACAGGCGGAAGCGTGGGAAGACCCTGAAGGTAGGAAGGACTGGCAAGGATACAGGTGGTGACAAGACTGTGATCTCGGGCCCAGGACAGAGGCTGAGGCCCTTTAGTGTGCCACAGATAGGTCCTCAGGTGGTGAAGGTCTCCATCAAGGGTCAGACCACAGATGCGGAATAGTGCAGGGCGGGGAACAAGGGGCTTTGTTTTGTTTGGCAGATGCTTGGAGTCAGACCCAACCCCATGGGTTAGAGAATCCAGAGGCGTTCATGAAACAGTCTGAAAACATTAGATACCACCCCAGCATCCCTTCCCCAGAATAAGAACGCTATCTCCATCTCCTTCCTTCCTGAGCCCTTACTGTCAACTCACATGGCTTTAGAGCCCTGCAGTGACCACGGCCCAGCTGTCACTGTCAGGAGCTCCCATAACATAGCTTTGAAGCAGCTCTTTCTGGCTAAAGTTTCTCTTTCAAGACACGGTGCAGTGGCTCATGCCTGTAATCCTAGCACTCTGGGAGGCTGAGGCGGTTGGATTGCCTGAGCTCACGGGTTCGAGAGCAGCCTGAGCAAGAGTGAGAACCCATCTCTAAAAATAGCCAAGTGTTGTGGTGGGAGCCTGTAGTCCCAGCTACTTGGGAGGCTGAGGCAAGAGAATAGCTTGAGCTCAAGAGTTAGAAGTTGCTGTGAGCTATGATGCCATAGCACTCTACCTGGGGGCAACAATGTGAGACTCTGCCTCAAAAAAAAAAAATTTTTTTTTCTCTTCCAAAATTAAGGTGGAGGATGGAGGTAAGGAAGAGAACTGCAGTGAGGGGGTGTCCCACGGACACTCGGGCCTGAGCAGAGGCCTGATGTTCTGCCTTATGTCACCTTATGTGAAGGTCCTCAGAGACTAAGGCAGTGTTTTCAACTTTTTTTTATCTTTCTATCTAACTTGCACCTGTAGTTAAACTTCAGTGGCACACTTGAATTACGCTGATCAAAATAAAAGAGTAAAAATAATGAATATATTGATTATGCTTTGAGCTTCTTTCAAAAATAATTTATTTAATGATCTTTAAAAAATTTTCATGGCATACCAGTGTGCTATGGCATGCTGGTTGACAATCACTGGACTAAGGCCCAACTTTGTTCTAAGATTGTCTCTTCTGAAAGAACCAACTAGGACCAGGTGCAGGTAGCTCATGCCTATAATCCCAGCACTTTGGGAGGCCAAGGCAGGAGGATTACTTGAGTCCAGGGGTTTGAGACTAGCCTAGGCAAAATGGTGAGGCCTCATCTCTGCAAAAAATAAGTTATCTGGGCATAGTGGTGTGCACCTATAGTCCCAGCTAGTCTGGAGGGTGAGGGAGGAAGATCACTTAAACCCAGGGAACGGCTGATAGATCAAGAGAGAGAAAGGAGCCCAGGGCGGGGAACAACGTTTCAATGTGGTTTATGGTTGCTCCGTGAAGAAACAGAGGAATTAAGATCACCCAAAGAACTTCCAATTCTTTATTCATTTATGCACTCACTCGGGCATTTAGTGAGGTCAAGACATTGGAGGTGACAGAGAAAAATGTCTCCAAGGAGTTTTATGTTCCATGTGTGGAAACCAAGAAATCTGCAGAAATGTAACACAAATGCCACAGTGAAGGCTGGAAAAAAGGCATGGAGGATTTCCAAGGAAGGGCTTTGATCTCAGATCTATGAGATCAGGGAAGACAGCTCATCACTAAGCTTTGAAGAATGAGTGGGATTTTGATCTGAAAATGTAGAGGACAGTATTAAAAGATCAGAAGAAAGCAAGCTGGCAAGTGGTCTATAGCAGTAGTCTATGAAACAGATGACAGTTACAAAAGAGAAGTTTACAAAAAAACTTTCAGCCTCTTCTGGACCAAGGCATCCAAACAAAACTCAAGAGACAGGTATGGGCTAAGGTAGAGTCTGAGGAAGAAATGCCCCCGGGTTTCCAAGGGCCAGAGGAGGGCACTTTGTAAAGTCCAGTATGCTTTAGGAACGTACTGCAGCCAGCACATCACACATGGCGACTGGCGGTGACCTGGGGTTGGGGACCCCACTAAGACCCATGATCTGTCTTCTCCTCCCTGGGGGCTTACAGGACAGGTGAGCGCCTCCCTTGTGGGCCACCTGCCTCTCAGGAATCCCCTCCTCTGGCTCCTCTCAAACTCGGAGAGCAGGAAAGTGCAGAAGATGCAACACACCCCAACTGCCAGCCTTGAGAAACCAGTCCCCGAGCTCCGCCCCAACCACACCTCCCAGAGAGCAAGTTAATACAAGCCAGGCCAGTGAGGTAATTTACAGGTGAGAAGCCTGAGGCCCAGAGAAGTTTAGGAAACTACTCAAGGCCAGTGTCAAACGCAGGACAGAGGCTGATGCCAATGGTGATGCTCTTTCTGTACGTCTAGCAGCTCCTGTCCAGGCCCTGGACAGCAACAGCTTGAAGGGGCAGGGACTCTGCTCTTAGGTGCTTCTCAGCTCTGCCACTCTCTCTGGTGACCTCGTGCAAATTAAACCTCAGCAGATGCTCCTGTAAAAACAGGATGATGATAACTGCTCCAAAGGCTTGTTCTGAAAATTAAGTTAATTTTAAAACGGGAACCTTATCAGAGACCCTGGCACTCAGTCAAATTGAGCTCGTCTCCCTTGCCTTTCGGCTTCTCCTCTCAGTACTCCTGTGGAGAGAGGGTGGAGGAAGAAGGGGAAGGAGAATATTTTCCTCTGTGCCCACTTCCCAGAACTCTGGGTATTACTGCACAGAGGCCAGTCCCAGCAACAGAAAAATCTGTAATTCTGGAGCGGAGCTCCCTCATGGGTGCATGAAGGGAAGCCAGAAGAGGGTAAGATGGTCGTTAAGTGCCACATTGCCAGTCAGGCAAAGGTGGGACCACGCAATGCACCAGTTGTCAGTGCAGCCACCAAGCCCCTTCCTGTGACCATGTGGCCTGCAGGAGCTCATAGGTCAGCAGGAACAGTAGTAAGCAAATGACCGCTGAGGTAAGGAGCCCAGGAGAAAAGGAGCTCTCATTAAGAGGATGAGATACAGGAATGAGAAGGGCTCCAGAGCCTGAGACAGAGGGGGAAAGGAACACCCCCTCACTGCAGGAAAGAGGAGAAGGAACAGGCCAGGCAGACGCAGACAGGACTGCAGGTTTCGGAGCTGGAGACTGAGGGATCCCCACCCGAGAGCAACGCTGGTTGATGTTTTCACTTTTCTCTCGCTCACGTCAGGCTCCACCTGGTGACTTTGGTTGTTACTGGAACCCGCTCAGGCACTGTGATGCTTATAGTTAAACTTTATTTTCATCGCTTTCCAAGAATACAATGTCCACTGCATTTCTTGTATGAATAGACCACCAGGATCTGTTCTGTTTTGATCAACATTGGGTTCTTTCCAGGCTGGGGCTGCCTATTTCAAATAATGCTGTCATGTATATCATCAGACGCCTCTTTTCATTGATAGGAGCGTATCTTTAAGGGTCTATACCAAGGAGGAGAATTGCTGGGCTGCAGGGTATACGTGTTATTAACTTTAGAAGACAGAGCCATGCCGTTGTTCAAAGGGATTGTTCCAATTTCTGTCTACCACTAAGACACAAAATTTTCAGTTGCATCACATCCCTGAATCCTTCATTTTTTAAAATCCTAGCCATTCTGGCAAACGGGGAATGGTATTTCATTGTGATTTTATTACTTTTTTAACTACTAGGGAGATTGAGCATCATTCCTACTATTAACCACCTGAATTTCTGATTTTGAAAAAGTCAATCTCTTCCCAATTTGTAAATTGACTTATCTGTTATTTTTTTCTTGATTTGCAGCAATTCTTTCAATATTCTAAATATAAGTCCGTTTGTTGGTTGCAAATATCTTTTCCCAGTCTCAGGCTGCCTTATATTTATTCTACTCAGTGTCTTTATTTTTGGAGACAGAGTCTATGTCACCCCTGGTAGAGTGCTGTGGCGTTCCAGCTCACAGCAACCTCCAACTCTTAGGCTTACATGATTCTCTTGCCTCAGCCTCCCAAGTAGCTGGGACTACAGGCACCTGCCACAACACCCAGCTATTTTTAGAGATGGGGTCTTGCTCTTGCTCAGCCTGGTCTCAAACCTGTGAACTCAGGCAATCCACCCACCTCAGCCTCCCAGAGTGCTAGGATTATTGGCATGAGCTACTGGGCCTGGCCCAGCTCTTTTTAGTTTCTTGCAAAAAAAAATTTTTTTTTCACAGCAACCTCTAGCTCTTGGGTTTAAGCAATTCTCTTGCCTCAGCCTCCTGAGTAGCTGGGACTACAGGTGCCCGCCACAACGCCCAGCTATTTTTTTGTTGCAGTTTGGTCAGGGCCGGGTTTGAACCCACCACCCTTGTTATATGGGGCTGGCGCCCTACTCACTGAGCCACAGGCACAACCCAACTTGCAAAAATATTTTACAGTTTTCTATATAGGTGTCTTACTCATTTCTTATAAGATTCATTTTTAAGTAGTTTGTATTTTTTTTATATCACTGTAAGTAGTGTCCTATACACATTTATTTTGCCACCATATATGGCTAAATTTTTATAAGACTGACTTTATATTCAGCAACTTATTAATTCTAATTGATTTTTAAATTTTTAAAGCTTTTCTAAGTACATAATAGTACTTTATTCAAATAACACTTTGCCCTGTCTTTCCTCGTACCTCCGATTTCCTTTGTTTGACAAGTGAGTCTGGGACTACTGGCCGAGAAATGTGGAATGGAGACATCTTGGTCTTGTTTCTCACGTGAAAGAGAAAACTTTCAACTCTCTCCCATTAAGCCTTTGGTTTTCCTGGAGATTTACTAGGTCTGGAATTCTTTTTTATTTATCTTGTTTGGAACCTTTTTTTTTTTTTTTTTTTTTTTTTGGTCATCTGAAAACTGTGGCTGGGTATCTTTTGTTAGTTTTGGAAAATGTTCAGTTAAAACCCCTTAAATATATTGTGTCTGCTCCATTTTCCCCTTTATTTGAGGGACTCTAATTAAACAGCACTCATATGTAGAGTGCTCTAAATAGTTAGACCAGCACTCAGTGAAGCTGCTACAGTGATAACAATGTTATGTATCCATGCTGGGGCTTCTGAGCGTTTGTGTTATATGTGTGGTGCTGTGGCTGCTGAGCATTCGAAATGTGGCTAGTGTGATTGAGAGGCTGAATCTTTAAATTTTATTTAATTGTAGTTCATTTAAATATAGCCACAGTGGCGCCTGTAGCTCAAGCAGCTAAGGCGCCAGCCACGTATACCAGAGCTGGTGGGTTGGAATCCAACCCAGGCCTGCCAAACAATAACAATTATAACCAAAAATAGCCAGGCATTGTGGCGGGTGCCTGTAGTCCCAGCTACTTGGGAGGCTGAGACAAGAGGATTGCTTAAGCCCAAGAGTTTAAGGTTGCTGTGAGCGGTGATGCCTTGGCACTCTACCCACTCTACCTAGGGACAGCTTGAGACTCTGTCTCTAAATAAATAAATAAATAAAGCCACATGTGGCCAGTGGCTGCCATACTGGACAGTGCAGATTTAGAATTTTCCAACTCTGTTATAAATGTCTCTTACTCTCTCCTCTGTATAGTCTATCCTTCTGTCTTCAGTGTCCTAATTCCCTCTCCATTTGTGTCTGGTCTACTGTTAAACCCATTTATTGAATTCTTAATTTTAGTTATGTTATTTTTCACTTCTGAAATTTCTTCTTAGTTCTTGGGTTCGTTATCGATTTATTGCCTCTCACCTCCAAATCCAAAAAGGATTGTTTTAGGTTAATTTGAAGGTTACAATGTTTGCATTTGGTTTTTATTATTGTTGTTGTTGTTGTTGTTGCTGTTCTTGTTTTTTTACAGAGTCTTACTTTGTCACCCCTGGTAGAGTGCCATGGTATCATAGCTCATAGTAACCTCAAACTCTTGGGCTTGAGCAATTCTCTTGCCTCAGCCTCCCAAGTAGCTGAGACTACAGGCGCCTGCCACATTGACTGGCTGTTTTTAGAGATGGGGGTCTCGCTCTAGCTTAGGCTGGTCTCAAACTCATGATCTTTTTATTTTTTTATTTTTATTTTTTTATTGAATGGTAACTATGTACATTAATGCACTTCTGGGGTACAGTGTGGGGTTTTCACATGCAATCCGAAATACTTCCATCAAACTGATCAACACAAAAATATGGAACGCTTTATGAATTTGCATGTCATCCTTGCGCAGGGGCCATGCTAATCTTCTCTGTATCGTTCCAATTTTTAGTATATGTGCTGCCGAAGCGAGCACTCAAACTCATGATCTTAGGCAATCCACCCACCTCAGCCTCCCAGAGTGCTGGGATTACAGGCGTGAGCCACCACACCCTGGCATTGCTGGGATTACTGGTGTGAGCCACTGCGCCCTGGCAGTGCTGGGATTACAGGTGTGAGCCACTGCGCCCTGGCAGTGCTGGGATTACAGGTGTGAGCCACTGCGCCCTGGCAGTGCTGGGATTACTGGTGTGAACGACTGCGCCCTGGCAGTACTGGGATTACTGGTGTGAGCCACCACGCCCCGGCAGTGCTGGGATTACAGGTGTGAGCCACTGCGCCCCCACAGAAAGCATGACTTTCCTTGCACCAGGCACAGAAGCTGCAAGAGTGCACCTTCTCCAGCACCCAGCTCCAACAATGCACCCAGGACTCCCTGCTCTGATGGTTTTGTACATCATCTCTGATGATCCCCTTCCCTGTGAACAGCTTTCCTCAGGACCCTAAAGGGAAGGCTTCCAGCAGTTTCCACTAGTGCAGCACCATAGCCACCTCTCTGCCCTTCAGTGAGTCACAGTTGACCATGGCCTCTCAACAAGTTCAGAGTCTCAGCACTGGGAGTGGGGTATGGTGCTCTAAATCAGCCTTAGGGTCAGTGATTGCTCCTTACATTTGCTAATTCTGTATTATTTCAAGTTTTATTTGTGTTTTTGTTTGAGACTGAAGCCCATTCCACTGCTCATGGTAGATACCCTGGGAAGAGTGCTGTGGCGTCACAGCTCACAGCAACCTCAAACTCTTGGGCTCAAGCAATTCTCTTGCCTCAGCCTCCCCAGTAGCTGGAACTACAGGTGCCCACCACAACACCCAGCTGGCTTTTCTAATTTAGTAGAGATGGGGGTCTCTTATGCAGGCTGGTCTTGAACTCTGGAGCTCCAGCAATCCACCTGCCTCGGCTTCCCAGGGTGCTAAGATTACAAGCGTGAGCCACCATAGGCAGCTCAGGTTCTCTTTTTTTACTAGCCAATCCTTACTCTAACCATTTGCTGTAGTAATTCTGTTTCATTTATTTATTTATTTTTGAGACAGAGTCTCACTCTGTCGCCCTGTGTAGATTGCTGTGGCATCATAGCTCATAGCAACCTCAAACTCTTGGGCTCAAGTGATCCTCTTGTCTCAACCTCCTGAGTACCTGGAAATAAAGATGCCTGCCACAACACCTGGCTAGTTTTTCTCTTTTTAGTAGAGATAGGGGGCTCGCTCTTGCTCAGGCTAGTTTCAAACTCCTGAGCTCAAGCAATCCACCCACCTCAGCCTCCCAAAGTGCTAGGATTACAGGTGTGAGCCATTACCTGTAATCTTTGTTGTTTTTTTGTTTTGTTTTTTTGAGACAGAGTTTCACTATGTCACCCTGGATATAGTGCTGTGGCGTCACAGCTCACAGCAACCTCAAACTCTTGGGGTTAAGTGATTCTCTTGCCTCAGCCTCCTAAGTAGCTGGGACTACAGATACCTGCCATAACACCTGGATATTTTTTGTTGTGGTTGTCATTGTTGTTTAGCAGGGCCGGGCTGGGTACAAAACCACCAGCCTTGGTGTATGTGGCTGGCGTTGTAACCACTGTGCTACGGGCAACGAACCTCTTTGTTTCTTTTTTAGAGACAAGAGTCACTCTGTTGCCCAGGCTAGAGTGCAGTGGTCAGTCATAAGCTCACTGTAATCTCAAATTCCTGGGCTTCAGTGATCCTCCTGCTTCAGGTTCCTGAATAGCTGGGACTACAGGCACATGCCACCACATCTGGCTAATTTTTAAATTTTTTTTTGTAGAGGTGGCATCTTACCACAATGCCCAGGCTGGTCTCAAACTTCTGTCCTCAAGGAGTCCTCCCACCTTGGCCTTCCAAAGTGCTAGGATTACAGGTGTGAGCCAGCCTGGCTGGCACAGTAATTCTTTAAATCTTTCCCTGTTTAAATTACGACGTGGTTTCCCTTTCCTATATAGACCTAGACAGATAAAATTTTTTTTTCAAATATGCAGTTACTTTTTATAATTATAATTCCTTGCAGAAATTTTAAAATGTGGCTTCCATCTCTATGAGCATAACGGGCGTAGTTATTTCGCAGTTCATGTAACTGCGCTGTCTGGAGTATCCGTGAGGCTGTTCCTATTTCCTGTGCTATTTATTTGGCCTCATCCTCTCATGTAGCAGATTAGATCTGATTTTGTGTCAATCATCACAGTTTTGCAATTATTTATAGAAATAAGGTGTGGCCAAGCATGATAGTACTTTATTCAGTGATGATTTTTTTTTTTTTTTTTTGGCCGGGACTGGGTTTGAACCCACCACCTCTGTCATATGGGGCTGGCACAATACCCTTTTGAGCCATACGTGCTGCCCAGTGATGATTTTCTTAAGTTCCTGCCAGGGTTTCAGACAATCCAGTGTTAGCTTACCATAGCGTTAGTTGAGTTTTTCTGGACAATCTCAATGGTTGAAAGCAGGCTGCAGCTGATGTCAGGGTTACTTAGGTTTTCCGTCACTCCTAAGGGGCAGACCTTGAAGGTTCCCAGTCTTAAAATCAGGGATCTACACAAGGGCTCTCTGCCTGGGCTGTCTGTGGGTCCAGTGTGTTTCCCCCTAGCCCTGGGAAGATCTCATAGTGCTGCTCAATCACTCAGCCACTTCTTCCAGACCAGGAAATATCCCCTAAGCAAAAGCAGTTCCAAATGCTGGATTTAATTCTCTGGGTTCCTGTCT
Organism: Galagoides demidoff; assembly: GCA_963574575.1. NCBI lineage: Eukaryota > Metazoa > Chordata > Mammalia > Primates > Galagidae > Galagoides > Galagoides demidoff. The sequence goes on from CAUYQV010077171.1 coordinate 28,440, forward strand.
CATCTCAGATATTATCCTTTTTTTTTTTTGGAGACAGTCTCTCAATTTGTTGCCCTGGGTAGTGTTGCGGCATTATAGCTCACGGCAACCTCAAACTCTTGGGCTCAAGCAATCCTCTTGCCTCAGATTTTCTATTTTTAGTAGAGATGGAGTCTTACTTTTGCTCAGGCTGGTCTCGAACTCGTGAACTCAAGCAATCCACCCGCCTCAGCCTCCCAGAGTGCTAGTGTTATAGGTGTGAACCACCGCACCTGGTTCAGATGTTATTCTCGTAATTCATTATTTTTTTGGTTCTTTGATATTTTTACAAAGACTTTTTTTCCTTCCTTTTTCTGGGAGGGGAAAAAAAAAGACTCCCTTTTTTTTCCTTCTAATTATTTTTTGTTGGATTCAGCAAGAGGCTTGTGGTAGTAAGTAGTTCAGCTCAGACCTAGTTGAAGTCATCACGGGCTCTGTACTGAAAATGAAGTCTTGATTATGTTTTGTGATCAATCTCCAGGCCTAGTTTATACTTTGGAACATCGTTTCTCCACAAGAAATAAACACCCTCCTTCACCTCCCTGAATACCCTGTGTCTAATTAATTGTCTGTTTTATGGTATCTAGACTGTGAGTTGCCTGAGGGCAAGTTATTCTTTGTATCCCTGCCGTGTATTATGGTGCCTGGGACACAGGAGACATCCAGTAACTGCTACATGAATGAAGGACTGGTTAATAAAAGTCTTTATTCAGATTTCTGAAATTTTTGACATTTCCTCCAAAAGGTTGATCTTATCTTTGAGAGCAAGAGTTCAATTTGTTTTTCAAGGATTGAATCTTAATGACGGCACCTGAGGAACTTGCTCAGGCTTGCTGTGCACACCCGTCTTTCTTCTTCTTTCTCACAGAGCAACCTCTGCTTCACTGAGAGCTTTTCTTTCCAGGTATTCGTGTTTCAGCAAGTCAAGCGGCGATTAGACGTTCAGTTGGTGTCAAAAATAAGTCAGCCCAGGATCACAAAATAGATTTTTAAAAATCAACATATGGAGATTAATTGACTTTAAAATGCAATCATTTTCTTTAAAGTACTTTGGCAAACACAACAAGATGTGTGTGTGCGCGCGCGCGCGCATGTGAGTTTAGGATACACTTAAGGAAAGTCAGTTTGTTGAACTTCTGGCCCCAAGTGATCCTCCCACCTTGGCCTCCCACGGTTCTGGGATTACAGGCATAAGCCACCAAGCAGGGCCAGAAATCAGCTTCTTTAGTGAGGAACTGGCTCTTTAAGAGTGATCAGCGAACATTTAACCTGAAGACTGCACACCAGAATCAGCTACTACAAAGGCTCCACAGACATATGCTTGATGAGTAGGAGAGGATTTTTTCTAGCAAAGTCAATGTGCTATCAATAGGTTTTCGTTTGTAAAGTTAGTGGCTTGCTAGACAGTAAAATGGACGTCAGAAATGGGCTCTACCCCCACCCACCCACGCCCACACACCACGCCCAGTTTTATTTAATTATTTTTAAGAGACAGAGTCTTCCTCTGTTGTACACCCTGGAGTGCAGCAACGCAATCATAGCTCACTGCAGCCTCTAACGCCTGTGCTCCAGAGAACCTCCTGCCTTAGCCTCCTGAGGAATTGGGACTACAGATGCATCTCACCATGCCCAGTTAATTAGTTTTATAGGCAAGTCTGCTTCTTTGAAAAATAGATTGTCCTGATTTTATAAGGAATGTTCTAGAGGGCTGGGTGCAGTAGCTCACTCCTGTAATCCTAGCACTCTGGGGGGCAGAGGTGGGCAGATAGCTTGAACTTATGAGAGCATGACCAGCCTGAGCAAAAGCAAGACCTCACCTCCATTAAAAATAGAAAAACGAGGCAAGAGTATTGCTTGAGCCCAAGAATTGGAGATTGCTGTGAGTTATGATGCCATAGCACTCTACCCAGGGCAACAGCTTGACATTCTGTCTCAAAAAAAAAAGGAATATTACAAGATACCAACATTTAGGTTATGGCTTGGCATCTATAGCTCAGCGGCTAGGGCGCCAGCCACATACACCGGAACTAGTAGGTTTGAACCCAGTCCAGGCCTGCTAAACAACAGTGACAACTACAACCCAAAAATAGCCAGATGTTGTGGCGGGTGTCTGTAGTCCCAGCTACTTGGGAGGCTGAGGCAAGAGAATTGCTTAAGCCCAAGAGTTGGAGTTGCTGTGAGCTGAGATGCCATAGCACTCTACTAAGGGTGACATAGTGAGACTGTATCTCAAAAAAAATTTTTTTTTTGGTTACATAAATTGCTTTTGTACAGTTTCAAAGTTATAAATATGCCCATCACCCAGTATGCAATGTATTCATTAGGTGTGAACTTATCCATTATCCTTTCCACCACCACTTGCTTGATTTCCGATGAAAAATTAACATCCTTTAAAACCAGGAAGGAAACAAAGATGCCCACTATCACCATGACCATGCTACATCCCAGCCAGCACAAGGGGAAGAAAAACAGGACCAGGCACAGTGGCTCAAGCACATGGTCCCAACACTTTGGGAGGCTGAGACAAGATGATCACTTGAGGCCAGGAAATTAAGCTCAGCCCATCTCTCTCCCTATATAAATCTGTTCAAGATGGTGAATTTGAGAAAGCGCTTCCTAGGCCAGGTCCTGGCAGGCAGTGAGCCTACTGGTAAAGGTTGAGCTCGTACCAGACACTGAGCTCTGGCTCAGAAATAGTCCCTCTCACAGTGACAGCAGCAGCCCTAGAGCAGCTTGATACGGCGTGTGCTGCCGTCCACTGCTTGGGTGCTTATTTCCACAGGAGCCAGATTATGACAGCTTTATCAGTGGGAGGGTCAGCCGAGGATGACCACTGTGACTGCCGGCATTCTCCTGGGTGGGCCTGTACCACTTCTTATACCATGTTTAAGGGAAACATATTCAACCAGTTGTTGAAAAGCCACCCCCAGCCAAATTAGTTTCTAAAACTCAATCTGTGCCCATCCTAGATCTACACACTTGCATAGTCTACACGTTTGGAAGGTCCCTGCATGGGTGATTCTGAATCACTCCTGGATCTGTTGATGAAAAGCTGTTTCTCCATACCTGCATCTTGTAGTATCTTCATTTGGGGATATCAGACTCTGCTTTACCCCGGCTTTCTCTTTGTTCCTTCTGAAAACTAACTGGAACCCTCACAGTGGTTCTTAACCTGTGGGTCGTGACCCACAGGAACTGTATTAAAGGGCCGCAGCATTAGGAAGGTTGAGAACCACGGCTCTAAGACAACATGAGAATTCAAGTCCAAATGAAAGGACTAGAAGGAAAAAAGTCAGATCTCCTGTAAGTGGCTGGGGCTCAGAAAGTATGGATGAACCTAAAACGTCTTGTTGTCCAGCAGAAAAGTAAGGAAACCCTCATTAATGATAATAATAGTGATGGGAACACGCTAAAAGAGCAGAGACCAGTTCAGAGGGGTCTTCCTTAGCCAAATCTGGGATAAATTGAGCATCAGAATAAATGATGATGCTCGGTGCCTGTGGCTCAAGTGGCTAAGGCGCCAGCCACATACACCTATGGTGGCGGGTTTGAATCCAGCCTGTGTCTGTCAAAACAACAATGATGGCTGCAACCAAAAAAAATAGCCGGGCGTTGTGGCGGGCGCCTGTGGTCCCAGCTACTTGGGAGGCTGAGGCAGGAGAGATTGCTGTGAGTTGTGATGCTCTGGCACTCTACCCAGGCGGACTGTCTC
>CAUYQV010077173.1:0-29587 GCA_963574575.1 Galagoides demidoff
GCCTGTGGTCCCAGCTACTTGGGAGGCAGAGGCAGGAGACTCGCTTGAGCCCAGGAGTTGGAGGTTGCTATGAGCTGTGATGCCATGGCACTCTATCCAGGGGGATAGCTTGAGGCTCCGTCTCAAAAAAAAAAAAAAAAGAAGAAGAAGATTAAAAAAGAAGACAAAAAATGGCCGACTGGTAAGATATAACGAGTACACAAGGGGGAAAATCTAGAATCAGTCCTGTGGTGCTGAATTAGAATCAGATATATCCGTATACACTCAAATTTATTTTAATATATGTGGGCAGATACAGGGTGGATAGCTAGGTAGGTTGGTACATATAAATATATGAGACCTGACAATAAAGTTCACAAACTCATCCTTTAAAAAAGTGCAACATACCTCATTGTGTAGCACTGTGGTCACCTTTGAAGCGCTCCCCTTGGGAGATAAGCACCGACACCAGTTCCTAGTCCACCTTCAAAGACATTTTGGAACTCTTTTTTCTGGAATGACCGTAAACTGGCTATCTCATCTGTCCAGGGCTGGGTGTCCTTTGTTCTGCTATCCCATAACCTAGGGCGGGGGATTCCTCACTCACCAGTAGGATGAAGAGGAGGTGATTAAAACAAGATGCCTGAGTTCTCACCCTGGTTCCCAGGTGAGCTACAGAGCCCCGTCTCCAGAGCTGCTCATTGGATCAGAGCTTACCATTCCTTGCTCGGGGTTAGGGGCTCTGGGCAGGGAAAGGACGACATGATGAAAGCTGGAGATGGGAAGCAGGAATGTGGTGAGGAGGAGACAAAGGAAAAGAAGCCAAGGAAAGAGGAAAAGAAGGCGATACTAGACTTCTAGGCATCCACTCAGTCCTCAGACGCACTAAAGTGACGTTAGGGGGGCTTAGGACGAGGGATGACCACCCAAACTTGCAATGGGCTTTGAATGACCACCCAGCTGTATAGATAAAATATTATTTCTGGAATCAACAGACTGGTCCAAATACTGCTACCTTTACTTACTAGTTCTGTGAAATTTGGCAAGTTTGGATAGCTAAGTCTTAGTTGCCTCATCTTCAAAAGGGGATAATAATATCTATAGTTGGTGATGAGAATCAAATGGAAAATATAAGTAAAAGTGCTTTATAAAGTGTTTGGCATGCAGTAGGTGTTCAATTAGTGTTGGCGGAGTCTGATGTATTTATTGTCATAAGGCCTGGATGAGGTTTCACTGGTCATGCATTGAATCCACTCTTAGGGTATAGCCAGAACCGACCACTTCCTACCACCACTGTGGCTGCCCGCTGGGTCCAGCCTTCATCATCCCTTCCCTGGATGGTGCTACAGCCTCCTAGCCGGTCTGTCTGCCTTCACCCGTAGCCTGATGGCAGTGAGACAGCCAGCAGCTCCCACTGAAAGTCCATCTTTTTAGTCCTCTCCTTGAAATCTGGAGCCTGTTCATGGCTGCATTTCACTCAGAGTGAAAGCTTAGGTCTTTGCAATGTCCTACAAGACCCCATGTGACCCCAGGACCAGTTTCCGTTTCCTCTCTGACTTCACCTCCTACCCCCCTATGGCTCTCTGTTCCAGCCACACTGGCCTCCTCGCCGTTCCTTAGGGCCTCTGCTCTGCTGTCTCCTCTGCGTGGAAAGCTTATCCTCCAGATATCCACATGCTGACTCCCTCATTCCTTCACACTTTTGCTCAAATGTCAAGCTCTCAATGGAGCTCATGACAGTCCTATTTAAAACAGTCACCGGCACACCTCCCCCTGCCCCCAGTGGGCTCCTTCTCCACTCTCCTCTACCTCTTTCTCACTTAGCACTTACCACCTAACAGACCTTCTAATTTCCTTATCGTGTTCCTTTTCTGTTTTCTGACCCACTGACTATGAGCCAAATGAATACAGGGGACTTTGTCAGGCCTATTCACTGACGTGTCCCAAGTGCCCAGAACACTTGGCTGTTTGTAACCTCCATGCTGCTGGATGGGGCAGGCCCACTGCACACAGGAGTCAGTCCATGGCCCAGGTTGGTAGTCGGCTTCCCTGTGGGATGTCTTGCTTAGGTTCTAGGAGTGAACTGACTTGCCTAGATCCTCAAGCCCAAGTAGAGTCCCTGAAGTGAGTCCTCTGCTTCCCTGAGGGTCCCAGGTTGAGAGGGGGTTCTATGGGTGTTTGGAGCAGTCAGGAAGGGCTCCAGGGAGAAGGAGGTTTAGGACCCTCTGTCTCTGCTGAGTGGAGAGTTCAGCATACCTGCGGGATGTGCCCAGGGCTGGCTGCCCCTTTTCAAAGCTGCTATCGTCATCCTGCCCCTCCCCCAGCTGCACCAGCCTCATGTGGGCATCTCTGATTCTTCAGTAGCCGAGTGGGATGGGGAGGATTTTGAAAGTCAGAGTTGAACTTGCTAACAAATGGATTCTGGACTCCAAATTGAGCCTTTAAGAGGGAGAGTACCATGGGCAGGAGGGTGGGAGCTCTGGGTCCCCCTCACCCCAGTCGCTAAGCCACGGAGTGTTCGTCTGCTCAAAGAGAACAGTTAAGCCTGTGCTGTCTCCCTTTCCGCGTTCTGGGGATCAAGTGAAATAATGTATATGAAAATGTTCCCAAAAGAATAAAGAGCTTTGCCGGGATAAAAAATTGCTTTTATCCCAGGTGATAAGTCAAGGGTGAGATTTCTAAGAAGTCCTTTGTGTGGGGGCTGTTATTTTAAATCCTGTCTTGTTTGTTTAAGAAAAAAACACACATGTGCACACCAAATCGGCCCGCTCTGTCAAGAAAGAAAGAGTGGAGCGTGTTCTGTGGCTCCCGGTCACCCCTCTGGCTGGCTCCGTGCTGTCTCTCACGGAGGCGCCTTCTCCAGGGGACATGCTAGGTGGGTGGGCGACCTCCCCTGGCAAGACCTGCATGTAGCTCCGAGGGGCTCAGTTTTGCTGAGAGCAGGGTCAGCAGCGCGTGGTTGTGAGGGTGAATCACTTGCCCCAGAGCTGCGTTGGCACCACTGGGATGTAGTGGGGCAGGTGGGTCAACTGTTTGGTTAGTTCAGGACCCGAATGGGCAGCAGCAGAAACAGAGGAAGGAAACCAGTGTTTGCAGGATGCTGCCCTGTGCCAGGAGATGTCAGGACTTCCCACCTCACAGCAGACCTGTGTTTCTATTTTAAAAATTAGAAAACTGAGCCTCAGGGAGGATGATAACCTGCCCAGGTTTATTAGTAACTGGTGGCAGGAGTGGCACCGGGACTCAGCTCTGCCTGGCTTCTTCAGGACCTGTGCTGTGCTCCCTTCCACAGAGCGGAGGAGCGGGTCCCTTACAGGGGTGACTTTGGGAATTTAACTTCTCCCATTCATTTCCTCAGTTACAAAAGGCAATGATAACTTTGTCCCTCACTGGGTGGCAGTGAGACGATGTCTGGGGGTGAGCTGAAACACAGATCCAAACTTCATGTGCATGCAAGGCATTGCTGCAATGATTTCAAAAGTGCTATTTTCCTGCTGGGACGGGAGCCTTCAGGTGGTCACTCTCATTTTGGGCCCAGAATCTGCTCAGTTCTCCCCATCCATTAGGCTCTTTCTGCCCTTTCTCCAACCAGCCTTTCTCTGAGCTCTCTTTCTCTGGGGGATGTGGCATGTTCCCCGGCTGAAACGACCTCTTTGTCACCTCTCTGTCAACCTGGATCTCTCTCTACCTTTAAAATCTGACACACAGTGGGTCCATTTCCTGAGGAAGCCCCTCCCCCCCGGGCTCCCTGGCCATGCCTCCAGGTGCTGGGCACAAGTGCTCTTCATTTATTTCCTAAGCAGGAGCACATCTCCTTGAGGAGGTGTTGGAGTTCTGCAGGGTTGAGATCGTGGTTCTGTGTTCTTTGCATATTCTCATAATACCTCATGCAATACTTGGGACCCACGAGCTGGATAGACATTCATTCAGGAAACTCTGAAGGCTGGACCATGCTAGAGAGTTGGATCCATTCTTCTGCTTTCTCCTGAATGTGGCAGGCCACGGAAAGGAGGCTATTCTGATTGACCTCCTGCAGCCCTCAGCCCCCTCTGGACGGGGAGGCCCCCTTGCCTGCACTCACGAACCTGCAGCCCTCCTCTCCATCTGGCCAGACTGTCCTATCCTTGCAGGATCGCCTCACACAGTGACTCCAAGCTCTGACCGTCCTTCATTTTTCCCTTTTCACACCTCTCTGAGGTGCCTGCTTATGCCCATAGCTTGTTTCCCAAGAACACGGAGAAAAGAGAAGAGGCTGTCCTGCCGTAGGCGTGTACTAGGCCCTCGATACCTACACTTTGCTAGCACTGGACACTGCTCTCAGAGAAGAGTCAGCTGAAATCTGCATATCCGGATTTCTCTCAGGTGCTTGTTAGTATTCAGAATGGGGGTGTCCATTCCCCAAGCAAGGGAAGGTGACAAAGAAGGCCAGGCCTCTGATCACATTAGTTTGAACCCTGCTGCTGGGAATGTTTCCTCATCTCTCAGAGCCTCGATTCGGGACAGTACGTTGCAGATAACAACACAGGCCTTACGGGGGTGTAGTGAGCTTGACTTTAAATTCCATCCCGACTGTGTGCCCAGCTCCATTGTTCAGGTCTCAGCTCAGATGTCACCTTCACAGGGAAGACTTCCTCACACCCTGTGTGGTTAATTTTCATCCTGGCACAGATCACAATCCATAATTATTCTATCTGTGGATGTATGTATTGCCTGTTTCCCTATTAGAATGTGGGCTCTGGGGAGGCAGGGGACATGCCTCTCTCCTTCCTCACCGTTTTTGTAACTCCCAGCCCAGTGCTGCATGAGGCAGGTGTTCAGTAGTATTTGGTTCACTTGTTTCCTGTCCACAGTACATAGAGAATTGTCCTGGAAGCCACTCAGATGAAGCAGCTCCTACAACATAAAGGCCTTTCTCTCCAAAAGAGGCAGATTGACGGTGGGGCTGGGGGCAGGGACAGGTGCTGGTGTCCTTTTCTTCTGAAGCAGCAGAACAGACAGTCCTTCTTATTATCTCATTACAGGGTTTGGGGTGTCCTCTGTCTCCACAACTGGGTACCTGGCATCCCCAGGCTGTGGAGACAAGTCTGGGCTGTTCTCACCTGACCACTGGGAGGGCCATGGGTGCACAGGCATTTCTGGCAAAAACAGCTTGGTTTTGCCCAGCTTCCTGCTGCCCAGCTTGTCCCCCAGGGCCTACATAACCAGGCTGGGCCACACTTGGAGTCTGCCTTGGTGCCGTCCTCTATGCTGCCATGTGGTCACCAGGAAAGTGTAGAGCTGTGACGTTTCCCACCCAGGGTACTGCAGAGGGCGATGAAGGGCTGTGTGTGTATGTGTGTGTGGTGTGATTGTTTGTTATTTGAGAGAAGAAAAGTGGGTAAGGACAGAGCAGCAAAGAGAGGAAAGGCAAAGGCAGGGAGGAGAGAAGGGGAGTGGAGGAGACTGGAGAGAGAACTGTTGGATCCAGAGACTTAAAATTTAAGCTTCGGAAAGGTTTGAGCTGATGGGGAAGAGCTAGTTGAGAGGAAGAGTTTGACAATGCAGGATACAGACAAGCTAAGGAGGGTGGAGTTCACGGTCACTGGCCATCCCAGTTGGCCCACGACTGTGGGGTTCCTGGGACATGGGACATTCTGGGCAGAGGCAGACACATGGGACTTCTCCGTGGCCAGATATTGGCAGAGGGGCAGCTTGGCTGGAGATGACAATGGGCTGACATAGAGAACCACCTTTCCACACGCACCTTCTGAGGTTTTACGCCCACCTGACCTCCCCTCCAAGGCAACATTCTCCAGTGTGGCAGTGTGACATGGGGTTAGCTAGAGTCTGGGACACTTTCTGGTCCCCGTTGAGGTTTCTGCACGTCAATGGGATAGGATGCTTGGGAGGGTCCTGATGGCCCTAGCTGAGGTCTGTTTGTGGGAGAATGCAGCCGGAGAAGGTCTCCAGGGAGGGCTGCTCCAGGCTGTTATTGAAAACCCCTCCCAGGGTGAGGATGTGGTTCAGACCATGAGTGCTCACATGTGCAGGTGGAAGAGCCAGAGGGTGAATACTCAGGCAGCAGGACTGTCCTCCCTCAGGAGACCCTGCCGGTGAGTAGGGGTCTGAGCTACCTGGTCCTGCAGGACCGAGACATCAATCTCTGTGGAACTGTGTGCTTTCATCAACAACAGTGACAACAGCAGGAAATGGCGGGTGGGGGAGGCTGGCAAACAGATCAGATTTCTCAATTATTTCTTTCCACCAACAATTCCCCCGAATGAGCACCTGGGGCTCTTTACTTTCAGAGGAGGAGATCCCCAGGGAGGTGATACTGGCCACTCTTCAACTCGGGCATGTGACACCCTGCACAATTAACACACCTATGGAAAACAGACATCATTTTATTCATTTTCCAAGCTGTGAGAGCCCTGCGTGCAGGTTACATTAGTTTTTTTATTTTTAAGAGGCAAAGCAAAACCCAAATTTAATAACACGTGCGAGTCTGTTGTGCTATTCACATGTGTGGTGTGTGGGGGGAAGTGGCTGAAATCCAAAATCGATAAGGTGATGAGTTATTTCCTTCCAGTGTTTAAGGCTATTACTTTAAGTGAACACAGGGCACTCGGCTGTGTGTGCTCGGCTTTGGGCTCATTGGACATATTGATCTCTCCCAGTGCTATCTGGTGTTCTCCTTGAAATATCAGCAGGGGTCTTCCCCTCCTCCTCTCCTTTCTCCCTCATAGCCCTTCAACTCCCAGCTTCTGTAAAGCAGAAACTCACTTCCCTCTGCTGGCTGGGCTCTAAGTTTTCCTCTCCACATCATCATCACTTGTTCTAAAAGCAAGATTTAATTTTCCGGGACTCTTTATACTTTCACACACACACACACACACACATTCAGCCTCTGTGCTTAACAATGTGCTTTTTAATATAGAAAAAAGGGAAACAACAGGTCCACTGTAGTCCTGTGATATCCTGGGGCAGGGAAGCCATTCCCAATCCAGCGGGACATTGTCCACATTGAGGCGGCTCTCCAGCTCTGGGCAGCTCACAATCCTAACCTTTGTGATGGTCAAAGAATTGTGGCCTGTCCCTTCCCCTCGGACTCCACCCTGCTGGCCCCCAAAGGTCACTGACAGTGATGTCACAGAAAAGCATGTGTTCAGAGAGCCTGTCCTTGGAAGAAGCCCTAGAAACTGCTGGCGGATCCCAGAATACTGGTGAAGTTGTCCTCCTTCCACCCCACCCCCAGCTCCAGGCCTTGGAGAATTTCTCCAGCTTGGAGGTGTGCACTGAGAGTGGACTCTCTCGGGCCTGAGTGGCAAGGCTGGGAGATTCCATAGAGCAGGTGGGGACGTGCTGTAGTTTTCATTGCCCTCCACATGTGCCCTCCCAGGGTCCCCTCCCTCTGATCTACTTAAATCTTCTTCTTGCACAGCTGAATATTTCTCCACTTCTTTGTATTTACTGGCTCTTTCCATCCCTCTCCCTCCCCCTTCACCATGGGCCACACGGACATACAAATATGCACAGCGTGCACACACGCACCCATGCATGCACAGTCCCAGGCTTCTGCGTTAGCAGAGCCTTCTCTGTAAGTGTTAGCCTCTTCTTCCCAGCTGCAGGCTGGAAAAACCCCAGCAAAGCCCTTCCCCCCACCCCCCAGCAGTGTCAGCAGTGCCATTAACCAGAGTCTACACATGTCCCTTACCTGTGAAAGGTAGCCTTCTCCCCCAAAAGTTTAGGGGTGTGGAACTCATGGGGAATGTAGGCAGGATCTCAAAGAAAACAAAAACAAAGTTTACACTAAAATTGCCTTGACTGAGCATGGTCTATGAGCAAGAGCTGCCCCAGGATTCTCAGAGGCACTCCAGGAGGAAGGGTCTTCCCTGCATTTTAGCTGAAGAAGCCAGGAGCCCAAACACAGAGGAGCAGATCGGAAACCAGCTTTTATCTTCAAGTCTGAGTGTCTACTGCCCGGTGGTTTAGAAACTGCAGCGGTAACTAGATTATTTACACTACAGAAAGGGAGGAGTATACGTGGCTGTATGGAGTGGAGTGGAGTGGGGGGTAGACAGTTCAAGGAATGGGAGCCCAGTTATGGGTGAGAAGGTGGCATGGCCGTGTTTTCCTTTAGTGCTCTCCTCTCTGATGCATGTTTCTTCTTCCTGGGCTCAGGCTGTTTCAAATGAACCCTGCCCAAGGCCTCCACTGTGGCTCCTGGCACCCCCCATCCCACTGCCATTAGGAAGAGGCCTGGTACCATCTGACCCCTTCTTCCCTTCCACTCTCCTCTACTCTCTCCTCCACCAGCTCCTCTCTGCCTCCCTCCCCACTCCCTCCACCCTTCATGACTGCCTGTGCCCCAATCAACCATGCCCTTTAGAACCTGAAGCTTTGCAGCCAAATCTGCTCCCCGCCACTATATTTGGTGACCTCCTATGTGTGGTCTTTTGAATCCCAATTTGTGACACTTTCCCTTAATCCCTAGCCCCACTTGTGTCCCCATAACCCTTTGCACATGTAACCTTGCATTCCAAGTCTGCTCAGAGCCCAGGTTTTAAAAGATCACTGCATGGTAGGAAGCGGTTATCAAAGGAGAGGCTAATGGCTGGGAGAGCATTATGGTCTGTTGCACCCATTGGGGGAGAGAGGAATTAGAGCAAAGGATGAAAAGGGGAGGCTTGGCTGGAGATGGGGAGAGATTCTGGAGGTTGGGATTATCAGGCATGGAGCTGAGAGTGAGTCCAGCATCAGATTAAGAGCGGTCACAGTCACAACCTACCCCAAGTAGGTTTCAGGAAAGTTCTGCCTCACTGCAGGAGACTTTCCTAGAAGACCTTTAGAAGATCCTTTCAACTCTTTCACTGATTCTGTTATAGCTGTGCCATTCTTCGGGTTGTTCAGGAGGCAGAAGCTCTAAAAATAGAAAGCATTATTATTACCGATTAAATTTCTTTCCACCTACAGAATTTTCTGAAAGTAATAAGAAGAGGAAGCCTGAGTCTGTGCTCAGGTGTTCAGGGAGCAGAAATGTATTGTGAAGTGATGAAAGAAGAGGGGAGGGTGTGGAGAAGGGGAGGTCAGGCAGGCGAGAGGGGAGTTAGGGTAAGGAAACGCTGCGGGAACACACGGGTGGGTGAAGGGGCCTTTGAACAGGCACCTGCTTGTCAAGGGAGATGCAGGGGATATTAAAGCCATGGAGTTCCTCCTGGGGCCCACTGCCTCTGCCACAGCAGGACTGCAGGCAGGGAGGGGCGGGGCTGTGCACCTGTCTCTGTATGGGGACAGCGCATAAATGTGGCCTCTATCTCAGACAGGTGTGCAGCAGCCACTAATGCCTTTGGCCTTCTGCTTCTGATGCATTTCATACTCATAAAAACTCATCTGAAGATCTGGCTACAGCCTTGCCGTTTCTGATGAGGGCACTGGTGTCAACTAAGGATCTGTAAGATTATATGAAGAGATCATGTGGAAAATATCCAATTTTATATGTGTTCATTTTTATTTCTTTTTTTTTTTTTTTTGAGACAGAGCCTCAAGCTGTCCCCCTGGGTAGAGTGCTGTAGCATCACAGCTCACAGTAACCTCCAACACCTGGGCTCAAGAGAGTCTCCTGCCTCTGCCTCCCAAGTAGCTGGGACTACAGGCGCCGGCCACAATGCCCGGCCTTTTTTTTTTTTTTTTTTTTGGTTGCAGCTGTCATTGTTGTTTTGGCGGGCCTGGGCTGGATTTGAACCCGCCACCTTAGGTGCATGTGGCTGGAGCCTTAGCCACTTGAGCCACAGACACCGAGCCCATTTTTATTTCTTAAAAGAAGATTCGTTTGAACTGAACCAGGAACAGTTCCTACAAACCTGGGTTCACCGCTATGGCTCTGTTAGAATAATTTAGAATGATTTTAATGTTCTTTTTATACAACATGAAAAAGTTTGAGTCACTTTCCGTGTTTTCCGGGATCCTCTCTTCTCCCGTGTGGCTCAGTTCATGGTCCTGTTATCCCCAGTCATTCCGCAGGCATGTTCTCAGCAGCATGAAATACATCAGGGCACAGGCTTGAAACCCAGCTGTGCTGAGAACTGGCTCGGGCTATTGGCTTCTGAAATTAAATTATTCTAAATTGTTGTTTGTTCGTAGGTGAAACAATTTTGTTCAACCACACCATTTTCATATGGTTCAGCATAATAATTCCTCTGAGTTTTCTCTTCTGTAAAATAAAAGGAATAAAGTCTGTTTCATCTGACGGTGGTGAGGACCGAGTGACCCGGCACATGGTCAATGCTCAAAAAATGTTGGCATTTGTTAGCGGGATTGGCATTAATAGTTGTTCCTAAAATAGGTTTTTAGCTGAAATTGGCTAAAACCAAGTTGTCTTTCTAAAGTTAGGGAGGGGAACGTTCTAGGGAATCCTCACCTAACAGAATCTCCAACACTTTCACTGTTGTCCGTAGGCTTCCTCTCCAACTACAATCTGCATCTCTTTATAATGGTAACAACAGCACTTGTCCTGTGCTTTGTTCTAAGAGCTTAACACAAATGAGCTCATTTAAGCCACAGGAAACCCTCTGGATGAGTATAATTATTTTCCTTACTAGCCTGAGACAGTTCCTACAAAGAGGGAGGTTAGTGAGAATTTGGGAAAGGCGGGTTATTCTGAAGCCTATGATTGTGACCACTAAGTCATATGATCTTCACCCAGCCCGCCATTGCTTCAGTCTCTGGATTAGACCACTGTCAATGACTGGCTCCTCTTGAGCTGGCGGCCAACTGGAACCCGTTAGCCTCATTCTCCTGCAATGCTGGTCAGATCTGCAGGATGTTTTGTGTGCTGGATGTTAAGAAGGACATACTGGAGGGGCACCCAAGCTGGGGGAGCTTTGAGGAGCTCCTGGAGGCTGCTCCAGTAACTGAGTGTGGCTCCTCTGTTCAGACCTGCCACATCTCAGAGAGCCCTGTGCTTGAGTCTGTTGGCCCAGAACTTCTGTTTATTTAGGTTTGTGGATTCTTCACTGACTATTTTATCAATTCAAGTAATACATATTATTGCACAGAGTTGTGCGTACTTGAGCCATACAGAGCAATATAAAACCATGAGTAAAATTGTCCCTTTCCCCTCTTGCCCTTCTCCTTGTGTTCAACCATTTCTGTTTCTAGGTCTGGTGGGTATTTCCAAACTTTTAACTACACCAATGCTTGTATATAGTTTTTTCTTGGATTTTTGAACCTTAAGCAGTGTTTACTGAATTCTTATTATAAGAGAGGAAAAATTTGCTTTCGAGGTCTTTTGTTGCTTACCTATGTAATTTTAAATAATACATTTAAATTTATAATTTAAGAGATGATCTTTCTTGATATCTCAGCTTCAGGCAATTTTTATTTCCTAATTCTGCTCTATAAATAAGGAATTCCCACTTCATCCACATTCCAGCTTCTGCCTGCTGTTCTCTCGCTGTTACATTGTACAGATTGATGGTATTGATATTTTTTTTCTGTAATTACCACCAAGCCCTCTGTGTTCTGTTTATATGTTGATTTTATAAGTTGGAGTCCAGGAGTATTTACATTATGACTATGTCATTACTATTATCTTCAGAACCAAGTAATGTGACTACACCCATAGGAAAAAATACTATTCTACATTGTTAAATCTCCTCCATTCTGAGGAGAAGCCTCCAAACATGCATGTTGGGTGTGTTCTGTTTTCATACATTCATGTCCATGCTCAGTGTCACCAAAACTCTGTATTTATTTCTTGTATATTTGTACTGTGACTTTCTTTTACAGCTCTTTGTTGACTTTTCTTGGTACTCCTGTCTTTTTTTCTTTTTATTTACAAAACAATTGCTATTATTCTGCCTTCTCTATAAGATAAGATCATCCAGCTTCTTCCCTTAATTGCTTGTTATAGGAAATTTCTTTGACTCTTGAAGACATACTTCCTCAAAGAGCTCTGCCCTCCTTTCTAATTTGCCTGGTCACGTGCTAGACCCTCTAAAGAATTGCCCCTGGAGGATTCAATTTGTTTCACTCTTTGTGTATCCTGCCTGTTTTCCTCCTAAGTGTCTGTTTTGCTTGGCTGGAGTATGATTTCAAACCATCTTTCCACAAGCGGTTAACATTCTGGGTCTTTGCGTGTCTCAAAACTCCCACTCCCTTGAATGGTTTGGCTAGAATTCTAGATTTAAGATTATTTTTCCTCTGAACTTCTAGCACACAATTTAATTTAATTAATTAATTTAGTTTTTGAGACAGAGTCTCGCTATGTCATCTTCCGTAGAGTGCATGGAGTCACAGCTCACAGCAACCTTAAACTCTTGGGCTTAAGTGATTCTCTTGCCTCAGCCTCACAAGTAGCTGGGACTACAGGCGCCTGCCACAACGCCTGGCTATTTTTTTGTTGTAGTTGTCATTGTTGTTTTTAGCAGGCCCTGGTCAGGTTCGAACCCACCAGCCCTGGTGTGGCTGGTGCCCTAATCACTGAGCTACAGGCGCTGAGCACCTAGTTTTACTGATAATGGTCTTATACTTGTTTCTTCATAGGTGACCAGCTTTACTTTTATCTCTCTTGGAAACTTTTAGGATCTTTTTTTTAATCTTTGGTGTTACAAAACATTCACGGGGATGTGGATGTGGACCCAGTTTGTACTTTTCGTAAGCTCCTGCCCTGTGTCTGCGTTTCCTTCTTTCTTTTATTATTTTGCCTTTTCCATTTTCCCCATACTCATTTTTAGCACTGTCATGAAATGGATGGTTCTACCACTGGATTGGTTTTCTGTGCCTCTTGACTTTCTCTGAGATTTCTCGTGTCTCTCTCTCTCTCTTTGATCTGTGGGTCTGGAGGATTTCCTTAGTTTTCTTTTCTAGTTGTTCTATTGACTTTTTTCTATAGCAATTGTGTCTTTAATTTGCTGTAAGTCTTTCCTGCTCTCTGAATGTTTTATTTTTACTGCAACAGTTTTTGTTTGATGGATATAAGATCTTTTTGAATCTCTTTGAGTGTGCCAATTTGAGTTAAAGTAGAACCTCCATAGCTGACCACCTCCCTACACTGACCACCTCCTTAAGTTGATCTAATATTCATGGACCAGACATGCACCACGTGTACATATCCATACAGTAGGTCTATTTCCTTACGTTGACAACCTCCGTATATTGACCAGTTATTACAGTCCCTTGGGTGGTTAACATACAGAGTTTACTGTATTTTTTTTAATTCTTTTTTATTAAATCATAACTTAGTACATTGATGCATTTATGGGGTTCAGGGTATTGCTTCAATATACAAAGTGAAATGCTTACATTGACTAAGTAACACAGCCATCACAATTATACTCATGTCTTAATAGTTTTAAAATGTACCATTGCATCATGCACATTAGTTTCTACTGTAGTTTAAAAATTCTCTTTTATTTTGTTCTCTGTTGGGTCAGTGTTTTATTCACCTATTTCTTTTGTGATGCTGATATTTCTCAAATATCTAGTGATCTTTGCCAGTCTATTGATATTTCTTTCTTTCCTTTTTTTTTTTTTTTTTTTTGAGGCAGAGTCTTACTTTGTCACCTTTGGTAGAGTGCCACAGAGTCAAAGCTCACAGCAACCTCAAAGTCTTGGGCTCCAGTGATCCTCATGCCTCAGCCTCCCAAGCAGTTGGGACTACAGGTGCCTACCACAATACCTGGCTACTTTTAGAGGCCAAGTCTCACTCTTGCTCAGGCTGGTCTTGAACGCATGAGCTCAGGCAATCGACCTGTCTCGGCCTCCCAGTGTGTATTTATATTTCTTGAATGAAAGAGTAAATTGATTAATTTCTGAAGCCAGCGCAAATTTTCTTTGAGGGTGTACAGTCCTGTTTTCTTATTAAGACTCCCAGTAGAAGACAATTGAGGTCACAAAGTCCTTGCCCTCATGCTGCCTATGGTTTTAGTGATGCAAACGTTATATACATAGGGGATAAATAAATATGCATTTCTGATAAGAGTCATGAGGAGAAGTAACAGGGCACTATGAGAGCATATAGCTGAGACATGTAATTTAGAATGGAATTTATTTGAGAGATGGCATTTCTGAGGAGATGACAGGTGGTCTAAAGTTGCCTGGGAGAGTAAGAGAGTAAGAGCTTAACAAGCAGAGAGCATAGCATGTTTAAAGGCCCTACAGCAGTCAAGAGTGGAGTGTTCTAGGCACTGAGAGGAGACCTTTGTAGCTGTGACAGTGACCAAAGGCAAGAACATGTGAGGTTAGGGTAAAAACAAACAAAAAATAGAAGCTGGTCCCTTGGCATCTCAAAAATCAAGTTATAGGAGGAGAGTTTATTTCTCAATGCAGAGATAAATCATTAAAGGACTTTAAGCATGGGAGTAATATGATAAAATTCATGTTTTGTAAACAGCATTCTGGCTACTTTGTAGCTATTGGAATGGAGGGCTGAACAGTAGAAACAGGGAAAGAAATTAGGGGGATTTTACAGAAGTCTGGGAGAAAGAAGATGGTAGAACAAGGCAGATATATCAGACATGATGAGATGGTGAATGAGGAGCAAGGGAGAGGGTGCTTTCATCGATGACTCTTAGATTTGGGGCATGAATAACTTGGTGAATAGGATGTGCTTTGGGGATAGAGGATGCTGGGACATAAAAAATAGATTTGGATGGAGGATCATGAGTTTAGTTGGGTCGTGTTAGGTGTAAGATGGTTGTGAGGCCTCCGTGTGTGGATGCCTAGTAGGCTTCTTGATACTTGGGTCAGAAAGAACTGTGCCAGGGAGACCAAGGGAGCATGCTTCGAGAAAGGAAGGGACTGGTCAGTAGTGTCACCTGCCACCACATCGTCAAATACACAATAACCGAGACATTTATTCAGATCTGAAACAAAGAGATTTTTGACAACCTTGGAAAGAGTGGTCCTATTAGAGGGGTAGGTGTATAGGCCAGACAAAGCAGGTGAGGAGCAAGTAGACGGTGGGCAAGTGAATGAGGGTGGGGGTGAGGGTGGCTTAGACAACCCCTTCAAGAAGTCCTGGCTGTGAAGGGGACATGTAGTGTAAAACAGGTTTCCACATCAAAATTGTTCACTAGACTGTGCACCCCAGAAGGGCAGGAATTACTTCTTAAACTGCTTTCAGTGCTATGGGCCAGCATAGTAGCTGGCATGTGGTAATTTATCAAACCTCTTTATTGAATCTAGTGAGTATACAAAGCCTTAACCGTGAGAACCATTCGACTGCTCCACAGCAGATACTGCCGGCATGGTGCTTAGCCCCGACTGGAGTTGTTAAGACTGATCACAGATCACTGCAGACTGCTGACAGCCATGCCAGTGTCAGCTGGCCTTAGCAACTCACCTTTAGGGGTCAAGTGCTGAGGGTTCCACTTGGGAAAGATTAAAAGGATTAGGTGGATATCATAGTTAGCTCCAGGGATTGGTTTTAGGGTTGAACTGTCCTCTCGGGAAAAGATTAGCTGTAGATACCATCACAATTGGGAAAGGAGTAATTAAAGAAAAAATAGCTGTAGACTTTGCATAACTTTACTGAGCACCTGCTGTGTGTCAATCACTGTGTCACGTATGTTTGCATGTTTTCTCATCTTATTTTTGCAGCGACCATTCTATTTCATAGATGGGGGCGCGAAAGCTGAGAAAGGATAAGGTCAGAGGAGTTATGACCAGCTGAGTCAGGACTTGAGCCCGGGTCTTCTAATTCACTAGACACACACTTTAAAAAGAGACTTGGAAAACTAGCTGGACAGAAGAGGACCAGGGCAGGCTTTCATGGTCCAAGAATCTTGATGATGCGTCTTTTAAGTAACTTCTAGGAGATGTGGAAGGCAGATGGCAATTAAATAATGGGTGGGAGCTGTGGGGGAAGGGACACTGAAGGGATCAATTCATTAGCGCAATGAGACAGGCTAATGTAATTCAGGAGAGCGGGCCTCTGCACGGCTGTGCCCAGGGGACACTCAGAAAACTGGTGTTACGCTCCAACCTTTTTTATTTTTAATAAATTTTATTGTGTCTATGGTACACCACGTAATGTTATGGGGTGCACCTAGACAGTAAAAAGGGTTACTATAGCGAAGCAGATTAATACTCCATCATCTCACATAGTTACCCACTTTTCTTTGTGGTTATTTTTATGGTAAGAGCAGCTAAAATCTACTCATGTAGCATGAATATGTGCAGTTCTATGTCGGCTAGTTTTCCTGTTGTGTCTTAGGTCTCTAGATCCGTGCATCTTACATCACTGCTACTTTGTATCCTCTGACCCACATGTCTCCTGTTTCCTCCCCCTTTCATCCCCTGCCCTGGTAACAACTACTGTTGTGTTCTCTATCTCTGTGTATTTGATTTTGTTTTTTTACGTCGCAAATATGTGAGGCAATATAATATTTTTCTTTCTGTGTCTGCCTTATTTCATTCAGCATGTCTTCCAGGCTCAGCCATATTGTGGCCAAAGGCAAGATGTCCTTCTTTTTTAGGGCTGAGTAATATTTCATTGTACATATGCACCACCATTTCTTTATCCATTTGTCCATAAAAGGCAGGTAGGTTGTTTCTGTATCTTGGCTATTGCAAATAATGCTTTGATGAACAAGGGAGTACAGATATCATTATGAGGTGGTGATTTCACTTCCTTTGGTTGTCTGTGTAGAAGAGAGACAGCTGGGTCATATAATAGTTCTATTTTTAATTTGCTTAGAAACCTTCATACTTTTTTTATAATGGCTGTACTAGCCTACATTCCTGTCAGTAGTATACAAGTGTTCCCTTTCTCTACACCCTTGCTGACACTGATTTTTTGACTTTTTGGTGATAATATTTGGCTCCTACTTTATGGATTTTCAGGGAAGTAAACATTCCAGACTACTTTTATTCATCTTTGTTTGTGGTTGTTCCTCAATTGCTTGCTTTATAAAATAATTGTTTTTCATTTGTTTTTTGGTTGTTTTTGTTTTCTTTCTTTCTTTCTTTCTTTTTTTTTTTTTTGAGACAGGATCTTGCTCTGTAACCCCAGCTAGAATACAGTGACCTCATTGCAGCTTGCTAGAACCTCAAACTCCTGGGCTTGAGTGATCCTTCTGCCTCAGCCTCCCAAGTAGTTGGACACTATATGTTTGCACCACCATGCCCTGCTAATTTTTTCTATTTTTGGTTTTGCTTTTGCTCAGGCTGGTCTTGAACTCCTGACCTCAAGCAATCTTCCCACCTTGGCCTTTCAATGTGTGGAGGAAATGAGCTGTGACTTTTGATATGCCAATGGCAAATAAATAAATAAAATGCACAAATAAATAAAAAAAATCAGAAGACTAAAGAATATTTTTATTTAAGATTTTAAAATATTTTAATTATTTTTCTCATTGTGAATACATATGTGGTCATGGAGAATTTATAAAATATTAAGAGGTTTGCAGAAGAAAACAAAAATCACTTCAAAACTGCATAACTTAAGAGTTAATTATTGTTCAAATTCTGCTGTATTTCTTTCTATTCTTAATATTTTTGAAAAATCCAGAGTTACTTGAAATTTGCAAAACATACTGAAGGGAATGGTAGGAAGTTCCTTTTTTCCCCCTGCTGGTGTGTTTAATCTTATACTAATGAAATAAAGGAAGAATCTAGTTTTCCTTTAAAAATTTATAGAAAAAGAATATTTGTAGGCACCCATGGCACTCCCTTCCAGTGAGCCCTACAGTCTGGTAGCCAGGAAGCTCTCTCTGTGTCTTTTTTTCATTTTGGCAGGGGCCGGGTTTGAACCTGCCACCCTCGGTATAGGGGGCTGGTGTCCTACTCACTGAGCCACAGGCGCCGCCCCTCTCTCAGTGTCATAATCTATATCCTTCTTTTTTTTTTTTTTATACCTACCTCTAGTCCTGGCAGCAATAGAAATACCTATATTATTCAATACACACAAAAGATAGTCACATGCAACTTGCCTTTGAGGCAACTAAGATTTTACCAAAGTAGCTCAAGTTAAAATATAAAGCCGAGAAGGAACCAAACTGTCTTCTTTATTGTGCGTGGCCCAGGACCTTGGTTATATCTGAGGAAATGGCAGGAGGTAAAAATGAAGAAAGGTTAGCTAGGAGACACTTAGGGACCACATAAAGGGAAAATCTTTTAATAAGAGAATCATAACAGATGTCTGTGAGCAGATCTGTTTCTCTTTAAGAAAACTCAAAGCTCTCCCAGCTGGCTGGTGGCAAGCTGGGTCCAGAAGCCAAGCCGCGGGACTCCCTAGAAAAAGCTAATGTGGGTAAGTGCCCAGTCCAGGGTCTGCAACATGGAAGGACTCATTAGGCATGAGCTCCTTCCTTGCTACAGCGAACGTGTGTTCCTTTGCATCAGCAACCTTCCAAATCGTGTGTCATGCTCTCGAACGTGTAGGTAGTATTTTAATGGGGTAATGAAGTTCGATGGCATGGACACAGACGTTGGCATTGACCTTCTGTTCACACTGCACAAACTTTCTGCTTCTTCACATTGGTAGGACTCATGAGGATAATTTCAACAAGAGTTACAGGAGAACTTGTTAAAATCACTGATCAGTGAATACAAAAAACTTGTGTTTCTAAATCTTCTGTGAAATTACAACCTGGTTTTATACAGATTCTCCATGTGCTTGTGTAAAAACCATAGATTGGGGTTACCAGTTTACGTACATGGGGATCCAAAGTTGCAATAGTACCTGAGAATCTGAAAATGTTCAAGAGACATTCCTGCAGCTACCAGGGCCCAGGCCGCCCTGAGAGGCAGGCAGTAAATACAATACGGTGTGCTCATTCCCTCTGGTGCTTACTCTATCTTTCCATGCTTGCATTTCCCTCCACCCCCACCCCCTGTGCATCCCCAACCCCCTTTCCCATCTGCAGGCTCCCTATTCTTATCAAAAGCTGCTCCTCTTCTCCAGATCATGTAATGCCCGTTACCATGGCACCCGGGTACTTCACATTATTAAGACAATCTCTTTATTAGTAAGCCAGCTCCTCCCAGGAAGCCAGGAGCCTTGGAGCCCATTTGACAAGATGATGAACCTGTGTCTTGGAGGCTTAGAGATTTGTCAGGGGGTCAGGACAGACAGGTCCGGGGAGTGTGGACCTCGTGCTGTCCTCCTAGCCTGTCCCTCACTGCCTGGAGAGGGACTGAAACTCTCCCAGCCATATTTCACTCCATCGCCTTTTCCTTTTCATCATGCACTCAGAATAATTATACACGTTACCACACTTCACATCTTACAAAAGGCTTTCAAATACATCCCTTCTTTCAATCCTCCCAATATCTCTGCAAACTAAAAATTTTGTGCTCATTTTGAAGGCTGAAGAAACTGATAATCAGAGGGTTCTGAGTGCTCAAGGTCACACAGACACTCAGGCAAAGCTGGCACTCAAAACCAGACCCTGCTCTGTCTCTGCAACCACTCCCCTTATCGGAGACAGCCGGGCAGATAGACAGACAGACAGGGAGATAGCCAGATAAAGACTTCTATGCATTTGGCAGAACGGATGCTTGATAGTCATTGATTTGTCGGACTAAATGTGTCTCCTTTTGAATCGAACATGATATTATAGACTCACCAGTACTGGCTTTGAATTACTTTCCCAGTAGAGGAATAGCTCTAACGACTATATTTTTGAGCACTTGTTATGAACTAGGTACCGTCTGAAGTGCTGGGGGAGGACAACACGTATCCTACATCACTTATATATTTGAAGACAGTGAGGGTGAGTGGGACATATCCCTGCACACACAGCGATCGCCCAGTGTAGGGGTGATACATTCGTCTGTTCACTGACTATTTCTTGCTTACTCCCTATGTCCCAGGCACTGAGGAGTGAAGAAAAGAGATACGGGTCTTGTCTTCTTGGGCTTTCCATCTGTGCAGGCAAGTAGGCATTAAACTACCAGCTGGATTACTATTTATGAACGGCTGCAGAATAAGAGTATAGAAACATAGGTTCCAACTTTGACCAGGATGTGAGGATGGGGGACATGGCAGGGAGAGCTGCTTGCTGAAAAGACTTCTCTTCAGAGAGGTGGGATGACATGCCCTGTCCCCCAGAAGGAAACTGTGCTCCCTGCCTCGTCACGTTGAGGTGATGGAGTGCCTGTATGGAGGCTGAGGTGAAAGCATGGTCACCAGGGATGGGTTTTAGTAGCAGCAGGTTGAATATCAGGTGGTGGGGCTGCTTCACATTGAGAAAATGCAACATAGGACTTAGCTCGATGTAGATCAGAAACAAGGGTTACAGGGGCTGGAGGTGGGGATGGGATGGGAGTTTCAAGAGCACAGAGGGACAGAGAGCTGGAGAAGGAGACATGTGGAGACACACACATGGAGAAGAGAGAGGGGAAGACAAGATAGAAGGCGACAGAGACCAGCTAGTTAGGGAGGGTCAGGCAGAGGTGGCATTCAGGAAGCCCAGAGAAAGATGCCCTGGGATTCAGCCTGGGGGGAGGCGGGGTTCCTGGAGGAGAAGGAAGCTTGCACAGAAGAAGGGAACAAGGAATGGGCAAAGTCTGTGTTGGGAAAGAGTATTCTGTGCCCGTCTATGGAGGCTAAAATTTTTCTGGAATGCAATAAAGTAAAATAAATAAATAAAGAAAGAAGTAATTGGGTGGCGCCTATGGCTCAAAGGAGTAGGGTGCTGGCCCTATATACCAGAGGTGGTGGGTTCAAACCTGGCCCTGACCAAACACTGCAAAAAAAAGAAGTAAAATCTAAAATGTACATACTCAAGTGGAGCGCTATGGGGTTTGAGAAGTGGGATGGGACCTTGGTGGGCAAAGGAGGAGCCACAGAAAGTCATTGATCTGAGTCTCATTCCCATCAGAGCTGTTCGTCAGGTGCACACAGGACAGCGGGGGCAGCAGGGAGGGCTGGCAGCTGCCCCTTCATCCCCCTCACCCTGTCTTCCTGGCAAACCTGTCAATGAATGGGAGTTTTAAAGCGGTCCCCTGCCCATCCTCCCATGGGAAAATGGTGATTCATTTTTAGAGCTAATGGCCATTGCTTTTCTTAATTACCAGGCATGACGGATCCCTCACTGAAGTGTGGAGAAGGCATATCTCTGTCCCGCAAACAGTCGGGAAGCAGTGGATGTTCGAGAACCACTTGTTGGGTTACTTGAGTTTCTTCCCTTTTTTGTTTTACTTTGGTGGCTTGGTAGCCTTGGAAGCTCTCTTCCTCTACCAGGATGTCCAGGGAAGGTCCTCTGTCGCCACTGCCATCTGCACCTCTGCTTTCGCAGCCCTTCCTGTCTTGCCGGGATGTAGACCAAAAGTGTCAGTGCAGGACCAAGCGGCCTCTTGTGGGTAGGGGGAGGACAGGGTGGGGAGGCATACCATCAACATCAGCCTCGCACACAGGCTTTGATATGGTGTCAGAAAGGCTCCAGGGCCTAAATATCTGTGCCCCAGACTGCTGATGTGTCTGAAATTCCAGCACAAGAGTCACTAATATTTAGACCATTTCAGAAATAGCGTAGCATCCTTAACAGCTGCTCACGGGTGAGGTCACAGGCAGCCCATCCAGCCCTCCTCTCTGCGAAAGAACTGGTTTCTAATCTTGACTCCACTACTGAATAACTGTGACTTTAGGAAATTGGACTAAAATGGCACTAATGCTGACTCTTCAGAGAACCAGCAGGCACCGATGCGCCCTCTAATGTAGCACACCTGGTGAAGGTTTGGCCTTCTGCAGGTATCATCCTGTAAGGCTGTGATTCTCACGGTTCATGCTCAAAGGAATCACCTGTCAAAGCTGCACATGTCTAGGAGCCCTCCCACCCCCACTTGACTGAGAAGGTGGGAGCAGGGCCTAGGAATCTGTGGATTTAACACTCCTCCCAGGTGAGTTTGAGGCAGATGGCACCTGGACTCTTAAGGCAACCCTGCTACAGAGGAAGGTCTCAGATGCCATCTTCCTCTATCTCCTGCAGACGCTACCAACTCTCCGTGTGCCATGGTTGATTCCAGCCAAACTGGTTCTAATCCCTCTTCTAAGGCTAATATGACAGGCTAAATACAGAGCTTTCCCAATCTCTGACGTTGCTAAACATTCTGACTTCAATAACTTCTCTGCCTGTCCCCTCTACCCCTGCCCCAATCAACTGTTCCTTTATCTACAGTTATTTCTATTTGTTTTTGCTACTGAGTTACCTGAGTGCTGGTGCTTAGTACGGGTCTCGCTCAATTCCTTCCAAAACTAAATGCTCTCTGGCCTTTTCAGATTACCTGCCGGAAATAGAGGTGTTTACAGAGGGGCCTTATACAGTGTTCGGCTTTGGGCAGTAAGATAACTACATCTCTGTGAACACAGTCAAAAGGCCTGTCTGTTATAGAAACAATTGTTACAGCAAGAAAAATTCTCATGTCCTGAAACCAAACATCCTTTCTGATTACAACAAACTTCTTGGATTTTGCTTTTAATAATATTTTATACCTGCCCATGAATGGGCTCCAAAAGCATGTCCTAAACCAGCAGGTGCTGTACACCCAAGAAGTTGCAATACTCTTGTTTCTATAATTGCAAGACCTTCTTGTGAAATAAATATCCCAGAACAGGACAAGGTCAGTTTTGCCTGCATCCTACCTTGTGAAATTTATATGCTTTGCTCAGTGGATATTTGGAGGGTGCAACATAGTGGCTTTTTCTGCCATCCCAAATCCCATCCCCAGGAGCTCTTAAATGAAAACCACGTCAAATATAATAGACATTTGCCCTTATGTAAATATAGCTCTGCAAGGGATGGGGGCCTTTTGGGTTGTGCTGAGGTTAATGGGGAGGCTCCTGACGTCCCGTTCTGCCCCACCCTGCTCAGCTGCCAGCAAAGATAATCTGCCTCCCGCAGTCACTGGATGGTATATTTAGAGCTTCTTCCCCAAGAGTAAGTGGGATCTGAAAATAGACTGCTTTGCCTGTGTGCGATTGGGTTGCAGCCTCCTAATCTATACCTGAATACACGATGTAGCCAGTAGCCAGCCCGCAGTGGTTTCCAATATTTGTCCGTTCAACACAATCCAGGTGGCGACGACTTGGTCTCAGGCATTGGGCAGTACTTCAGAATTTCTTCCTGTCTCTCAGGGACTTGAACAGGCTTCCCTGAGCTCTAATACTGACATCTACCTCTTTGGCTGGGACTCCTTGGAGCTGGACCCCGTCAGGATTAGAGTGTCCCATATTTGCACTGCTGGCTCCACTTGGAGGAGACCAGATGTTTTCCCCTGGTCTCAGCCCCATTCTTCTTTCAGCATGATCACAGTTGTTCTGTCTCCTGAGAGTTCCTGTGTGTGTTGCAGCTGTGGTCGAGCTGTTTATGACAGGGAGGGTTTTGTGTTCATCATTTGGCTGCGAACCAAGAGATGGAGGCATCCATGCAACTGTTCTTTCTACCTTATTTAGTTTGGGGTTGAGGGTAGTCAGAAGTTATCCTTAAACTCCTGGTGGATAGTCCCATGAGAGCAGGGATAAAGTCTGCCCTGTTCATAGTGGTAATCTCAGCATCCATTGGATCAAGTACTTAACTGTGTACAAAGCAAAATGTTAGATTCTTCGACAATATAAAGATGAATAAGAGATTACCCTTGTACTCAAAGGAAGATTCCAGTTTAACAAGTAGTTATGATACCAGAGGAAATTAAATTAGTGCCATAATAAAGATTTAAGCATTTTGGGGGGACAGCAGTGGATGTATTAACTATTTTTAAGAAAAGAGTTAACAGAGGAACTGCCCTTTAATAAGTAAGATTTTGACAGCAGAGGCAGTGGGGTGAGAGCGTGTCGTGCTGAGAACACAGTGCCAGCAAACCTCGAGTCAGTGTGTGCTAAGTCTACACAGCAGATGGCCATTGCCACCACATCTCCTGCAAAGCAAGAGCTTCTTGGGTTCATAAGCCCCAATTGTGTGTACTAGCAGATGGGCAAAGTGGATCTTATTGGTTCCTTGGAATTATCCTGGGAAGCTGTTTCTCATTTTCTGCTAATGGGTCCTTCTTAGCTTCTCTCATTATAAGAATGTTCTCTTGCCTTAAGTCAATGGTTCCCAAAGTTGTCTATGCATTCAAATCATTTGGGGTTCTCTTAACAGTTCCAAATACCAGACCATAATCCCAGATTACTTTGGAGTAGAACAAGCGTGCAGACAAGTTTGGGAACCACTTCCTCCAGGCAAACAACACAGTCAGCTGGTTTCATCAGTGACTTGAGCTAGAGGACACAAACTTATAGTTGGTTCCTAAGCCATGGATGACACCTTGTAGATATAATTTGTGCCACTGGATACGTTTAGGCCTTATGGAAGTGTTTTTTTTGATGATAGCTGAGACAGTTCTAACTCAAAGCCAATAGCACTCTTCCTGAATCAAGTGCCTCATTTCTTTGCTCAGAGAGTCACAGTCACCAAGACTGATTTTCTAAGGTCACTGTAGAGCCTGTCCACATCTGAGTCTGATTCCAGGAGAAGGAGTTTATGAAAATGAAATTGGCACTGATAAAATCTATTGGAACTTTGGAGCGGGCATGCTCCCTTCCTTATGCCCAGGGCCCTGGAGTTGACACCAGGAGATCTCGGCATAACCAACAAACTTTCATTCATTCATTCATTCGTCATGTGTTTACTGGGTTGGGTTAGATTCTGTTGTAAAGCTTTATGAACTATCAGTGACTCAGCCTCAGTTGCTAGTCATCTAGTAAGAGGGTTTTTCAGATGCATTCATAATACAAGGAACCATGTTGAGTGACATGACAGTGTCCCAGCCGTAGGCTAGGGGAGTCTTGAGGTGAGAGAGAGTAGTTCAGCCCTGTGACAATGGTCTTGAGCAGCGGGCAGTATTTGGACAGAGAGGAGAGGAAGGTGAGGGTTACCCTGGATAGAGAAACAGAATGAACACATGCATGTAGGTGAATTACTGAGGGGTGTCATAGGGACGTGGAAAGTCATCTGTTTGGCCAGCATGTAAAGGGGGAACAAAGCCAGGGTAGAAGGTTTTCTAGCAGTAGAGAGCCCAAGTTGATGTGCCTTGTCGTATAGAGAATCATAAGACCCTGGAAGATCAGACCGTCTACCATGGGAGTTCTGAACATTTTTGCCACTCAGAGGCTTGGATGCACTGAGTTCATTCCTTCCTCGGGGCTGCCAGGCCTGTTGTTTTCTCTGCCTGGTCTCACTCTCTCCATTTTCCTTTCTTCCCCAAGGTAGATCTTACCCTTTAGAGTTGAGTGTTAACTGTCATTTCCTCAAAGAAGTCTACCCTGACTTTTAAATTTAAATTCGATTCCCCTGGTGGGGTGCCATGGCTCACCATCTGTAATCCCTATACTTTGGGAGGCTAAGGTGGGAGGATTGCTTTAGGTCACAAGTTCAAGACCAGCCTGGCACCTGGAGGATTGCTTTAGGTCACAAGTTCAAGGGCAGCATGAAAAAAAACCCTGACTGTATAAACTAAATAATTAAAAAAAATTAGGTGGGTGTGGTGGCCTGTGTTGCCTATAGTCCTGGCTACTTGGGAAGCAGAGGCAAGAGGATCTTTTAAGGCCAGGAGCTTGAGGTTGCAGTGGGCTATGACTGTGCCATTGCTCTGTAGCCTGGATGACAGAGAGAGACCCAATCTCAAAAAAAAAAAAAAAAAGCCAGGCATGGTGGCTCATGCTTAAAATCCTAGCACTTTGAGAGGCTGAGGCAGGAGGTTCCTTAAGCTCTGGACTTTGAGACCAGCCTGAGCAAGAGTGAGACCCCTTCTTTACTAAAAATACAATAGTTAGCTGGGCACAGTGGTGGGCACCAATAATCCCAGCTACTTGTAAGGCTGAGGCAGGAGTATCACTTGAACCCAGGAGTCTGAGTTTGTTGTGAGCTAGGCTGATGCCATGGCACTCTGGCCTGGGCAACAGTGAAACTCTGTCTCAAAAACAAACAAACTAACAAAAACCCCCCCCAAAAGTTAGATTCCCCAGCTAGTATTGCTCAACTCATCTAATTATTTTCCTTCATAGTACTCGTCATGGTTTATAATGATAGGTATGTGTCTGTGACTTTTTAAAAAATATCCATCTC
The DNA here is from genome assembly GCA_963574575.1 of Galagoides demidoff. Lineage (NCBI taxonomy): Eukaryota > Metazoa > Chordata > Mammalia > Primates > Galagidae > Galagoides > Galagoides demidoff. The sequence goes on from CAUYQV010077173.1 coordinate 26,007, forward strand.
CTCCATCAAACTGCATAAGCTCCATGAGGTCAAGAGCTGTGTGTTTTACCTTAGGATATTTGCACTGACTGGTGGATAATAGGCTCTCAGTAAGGGGTGGCTGACTGATAAATGAGTAGCAGCACAGAGGAAAAAATAATATATAGAAAGACCACCTCCAACACACGTATGTATAGTGGAGACATACATACTAGTGAGAAAAGGATCGTAGTCTGGTGAAACACACATTGGCTGCGAGTGAGAGTTGGGGCCCTGGTTTGTATACGTATTTCTGTCACTGCTTAATTATGAGACAAGATCCAAAATCCTGTTTGTCAGAGTAACTGTCTTTCCTCTTTAACTTTATTGCCTTGGTCTCAAATCCCTCCTTTATAAAATTGGGATCATAAAGCCTGCCCTACTTAACTCTAATATTTGGGAAAACACATCGGAACTTAATATACTATTACATAGCTAAGTACTACAAAAATATAAAAAATGTTAAATATATGTAAATATTAAATATGTATAGCCTCAGCATGGAGATGTCAAAATGAATGTGTTTGGTCTTTCGTTTGCATTTGCTACAAAATATTGTTTTATACCATCATTGGTCAAAAGCAACAACAAGAACAACAAAAAGGTAGAAATAAAGCCTTTGATTACCAGGACATAAAATATTATTGGCTGAGTTTGTGCCAAACATGCCAGTGAAATACGTGCCCTTTTCATTTACTCAAAGGCACTAACAGCTTTAATAAAAGCAGAACATATTATTTAAGAGGACTAGATAATTAGCCTTGACAAGAGTAAGCCCAGAATTCTTATGAATGAATTAGCTAATTTCTACTATGGACATTGAGCATTTGGTCTTTCCTGTGGCATCCCAATGAGAATTCAGTAACAGCTGGATACATGCAGTGCCTGCAGCCAGTAGAGTTGTTCAGGAAAGGGCTTAGGTTAGGAACACTAGCCACTTAGGATAATGTTATATCAATAACTGTCTTAGGCAAGGCACAGCAATGCTAAGCCAAAAGAAAACCCACAATCATATTTCTTGAAGCAATATTTATGGTTTGTTATGGGATGTTAAACCAAAAAGAAGGCTTCACCAGGAAAGTATGCTAGGGTGTGCTTTGGTATACTGTTTTTGGCACATATGAAGCATATCAAGCATTTCTAATGCAAAAATATTTATTGAGCACCTACTGTGCACTCCAGATCTATGTGAGAAATTGAAGACACATACTACGTCATCACTGCCTATGAAGAGTTAACAATCATGTTGCACAAGACATATTCAAGGGAAAGATAAATCATTCTGCTACTGTGCCCTGGGGAGGCCACAAGGCCATCCACGTGTGCATCACCTGAACATATCAGCCAGTAAATTTTGCAGCCTTAGTTTAAGGAGAGATCTTTGTTGATCAGTGTGGTCATTGTGGGAAGCGAGCTGGAACTTAAGTGATAGCTAAGAGTTTGACAGATGAGAAAAAGCACACGGGCATGAACAATGAGCCAAAAGTTATGATGAACATAACACTTGCTTCCACAGTGGGCAAGACAGCCAGACCACAAGGGACCATCAGAGAAAAGGGGAAAAGAAAATCAGGAACATGTTAGCTAGTTTGCATTTTACAAAGAAATTGTATAGAAATTTGCAGTGTACAAACAAGCACATGGCCAGGAACAGTGGCTCATGCTTGTAATCCTAGCACTTTGGGAGGCCGAAGCAAGAGGATTGCTTGAGGCCAAGAGTTCAAGACCAGCTTGAGCAACTGTGAGACTCTGTCTCTACAAAAAAATAGAAAACTAGCCAGTGCATGCCTATAATCCCAGCTCTTAGGAATTTGAGGCAGAGAATGGCTTGAGCTCAGAACTTTGAGGTTGCAGTGAACGATGATGATGCCACTGCACTTCTAGTCCGGGCAACAGAGCAAGATGCTGTCTCAAAAAATCAATACAGTACAATGCAATACAACACAACACAATATAATACAAATAAAATAAGCATGTGCTTATCTCCCATCCTGTATGATTCACAGAACAAAAACCCAACCAGCAACCTCAGTGAGGTAGGTGGCATGGGTACTGTGCCCAGAGAGTAAATGAGCTTGGCCAACTTTAGGCAGCTGGAGGGTGGCAGAGCTGTCTGTGTCCTGGACCTCCTGGTTATTGCCCCAGAGCACTTCCCTCTATATCCACTTAAAGTTCAAAAGGCAGGTTGACACACGATGATGAAGCCTCTTCATGGCAGGTTAAGTAATTTGGTTTTTATTCTATAGGGAAAAGAAGTTGACAATGTGCCCAACTTAGCAAAAGGGAAAGAAAGTTAAGGGTCTACCTACAAATATCCAGCAGTCGTCTTGACATTGATCTTGGACAAGGCTCTAGAGTAAGCTTTTTGAAGAATGGTTTGGAGTAACTGAGTATTTGGAAAAACTCTTGCAAGTGGAAGTTCAGCAAAAAGCCAGTTTGAATAACCCATTTCCTTCTCTGGCATGTGTACAGTCGAAGATTGTAGTTGGTGAGACCCCTGCTTCAGATACCACTATGGAGAGAATGGACAATTACAGAATGGATGGTGGATTGGTTTACCTTCAATTTCAAAGTTGAAGGAGCAATTGGAACTCGTCTACCTCTGTTCCATCGTTTACAAATAAAAGGAAATGAGAGGTTAAGTGACTTGCTAAAATTTATATCCTTCTTCTCCACCCCATCATCATTATCATCAAATTAGCTTACACATATCAAGCATTTACTATTTATCTGGCATATTCCAAATGATGAACAATGTGTTGACTTATTAATCCTCACAGTTACCCTATAAAGTAACAGATTCAGTTACTTGCCAATATCATGAGGCTGTAAGCAATGGAACTGTGATTTGCACCCACGAGGCTGGCTTGTGAATTCCAGGCCATGTAACTAGTAAGCAGCAGAGCCAAGTGTCCAAGGAATTCCAATGAATGGAATTTCTAATGATGTGTTATAAGGCGCTGTCTTTGCTATGTCTTTTTCAACATTTTTATCAATAAACTGTTTATCAAACAGTTCATCTGATTTTCAGAGGTGATGAAATGGAGATAAGAATAAGAAAAATACTGGACAAAAAGAAGCAGAATCCTAAAAGATCTGGGATGGTGAATGAATCAAAAAAGTTTTCATTTCAGAGGAATATAGGAAGTTATTTCATGGAGGCCCTCCAATGGATTGCCTAAGAATGGAATGAAAAACATGTGTATGAAAGAGAACACAACTTGGGGGAGGTTTGAGCAAGTTGGTTCTACATGAATTAACATGCAGAGCTGCCCAGAAGCTAACGCAAGCAGGCAAGTGGCCCTTCTATATTCTTCATTTGTCGGTCTAGCTGGCTCTCAACTGATGCTTTGAGGCTCTGTGGGCCTTCACAGTGACAGCCTAGATCTTTCTTTCTTTCTTTCTTTTTTTTTTTTTTGAAACAGAGCCTCAAGCTATCCCCCTGGGTAGAGTGCCATGGCATCACAGCTCATAGCAACCTCCAACTCCTGGGCTCAAGCGAGTCTCCTGCCTCTGCCTCCCAAGTAGCTGGGACCACAGGCGCCCGCCACAACGCCTGGCCA
>CAUYQV010077175.1:0-36133 GCA_963574575.1 Galagoides demidoff
GCGGGCGCCTGTGGTCCCAGCTACTTGGGAGGCGGAGGCAGGAGACTCGCTTGAGCCCAGGAGTTGGAGGTTGCTATGAGCTGTGATGCCATGGCACTCTACCCAGGGGAATAGCTTGAGGCTCTGTCTCAAAAAAAAAAAATTTTTTTTTTAGCTTAATAAGAAGCAAAAATTAACTAACATTCATTTAGAAAATATGTTTTAAAATTTTGAATGTTCAGATCTGAGGATTGGATACTGGCGTTTCTCCGTTTGTTAGTTTTTTAACTAACTGATCAGCTCAGCTTCAGCTCCTCAAAATGGCCTATCAGGTCTCAGTTTAGCTTGCAAGCCTTTAAGCTGCCTTTTGTAGTTTCATAAGGGTCAAAGAGCTTGTTAACCTGAAATTTAGTGTATATTGGTGATCATTTGCTTTCAGTTACTCTTTTCTTTTTCTTTCTTTTTGGAACTCTTTTCATAAGGAAAATTCATAATTCTAACCAATTAGTCATAAACCAGTTTGGATTTACAAGGTATATAAATCCTTACGCTGAACATTATCATATTCATATAGATGATAAATGGTAAAGATGTGACTTATTTCACTGAATGTTGAATGATGTGGCTGATAATTAGATCCTCAGAGAAAAACCACAACTCCTGAAATTTGTGGCAGAATCAGAAAAGTAAGCAGGGAAAACAGTCATTAAATATATTAATACTTCTTGTTAATGAAAATTAAGCATGCCTTTTTTAGGAGTCAATCCCTGTTTTCAGTGGTACAGCTTTTTTTACATTTTGTAACCTACTGGGTTTGTTAACACAAAAGAACAAGTAACCTCACCGGTGCTTGAGATCTAGAGGTGACTCACAGGAAAACATTAGGCTGTAATTAAAACAAGGCTTTTTTGTGTGTGTATGTGAAATATACTACCTAAAGCAGTCATCACTTGCCACATGTGGCTATTGAACATTTGAAAAGTGACTACTTTGAATTCAGTTCTAAAATACATATTGTGTTTCAAAGACTTGGTATAAAAAAAAGACCATAAAGTAGTTCAGTATTTTATATTAATTATATGTTGCCATGATAATATTTTTTATATATTACGTTAAAAAAAAGAATATTAAAAGTAGTTTTACCTGTTTAACTTTCTTAATGTGAGTACCAGCAAATTTTAAATTACGTATGGGTTTTGCCTTACAGTTTTATTTAGGAAACGGTAAGTCTAACATATTAAAAAATTCTTCATATGTATTGTAAATATTAGGTGTTAAAAGCATATTTGACCTCTTGAACAGCCAATTCTTTTGAAAGTCTGACAAGCCCAGTTATTCTTTTGCTGTCTTCGCGGGCTCTAGGTTAAAACAGCTAATCATTGGAATTGCCAGCCCTGACTCAGTTGACAGATAGCAACTGGTAGGTAGTTATGGAAAGCATGGGTGCTGCTTTGTGCACCGAATGAGTGAACTGAACCTACAGCTTCTTACTTTCCAACTCTTCTCCTGATGGCTTTTATGTGGTTGTTAATATTCAGTTGATGCATGGTAACATAAATCTAAATTAACACAAATTTCAGAGACCCTATTCATATGTTACCATATGCCATAAATTATATATCACACAAGTTATGATCTTCTTTAGAACCCTTGAATAATATTCTGTCACTTATTACACTATTACCAAATAGTAATATTAGTACACTAACCAAAAATGAGTTTTTGATATTGTGCTTTTTTATGTGATACCAGCCTAGCATGAACCTACATTGTTCTTTTTTATATGATACCAGCCTAAGCAGAACCTACATGTTATACCTATATATGCATTAATAAATGCATGCTGGGCAGTAAGCATTTATTAATAATTGGCCTTCTTTTCCAGTGGGGTTTACTATTTCCTTTGTGAAAAAATCAGATAAAATCCAAGAGTAATTTATTTTAAATTCTTGAATTTATGAGTTGTTTGCACCAGCTTAAGGGGTTTGGGGGCACTGATAGTAGTAGGCTGAAGTCACATTATGTTAGGCAGAGAGAGGCAGTTGGGTAAATGCTGATAAGGAAATTTGTGAAGGTCAGATAAATATAATACTTGAATTAGTCATCTACCTTCCTTTATAATACTTGAATTAATCATCTACCTTCCCTTATAATACTTGAATTAGTCATCTACTTTCCCTAAAAAGTAATGTCAATCTCCTCCCCCTCAAATAAAAGAAAACCCTCAAAAACAAAACCTGAGATAGGTAGTTTTCTTTTTCATGCCTTTCATCTTAGGCAATCTTTTGTATATCATGCAAAGGACCGTACAATTACCATGAAATGAGAGCATGCTTTTCAAATTTGATGAATAATGGCTCTTTTTCTTCAGCTGATATGCATTCAAGGTAGGTCTGTATCCCACTAGCAGGCAGACTATTTGGTATCCAACCTGTAAGTAGCTCCCAGTATATTTCTGTGCCATAATGAAGAAAGAATTCTGGAATAAGCCTAAGGTCTTTAAAATATAGCCACAATGCTTTAGAAATAAAAATATGGCAAATGCTCGGATTTGGGCTATTGGGCTTTCCACCCTGCCCTGGATTCCAAAGATGCCCCTGTCACCCCCTTTTTCTGGCAATCAATTGAGGACATATTAGTAAGACCTCTGTGAACATGAAAAACTTTTTGTTTGCCTCTTCCATCATTTATAATGAAAGTATGCCTTGCTAAAATAAATTAAATGACATGTCTTTAGAAACGTTTTCATGCCTCTATATTCTTATGAGGTGTTTGCTTTATAGAAATACTCATCTTGTTATAGTATTTATGTAAATGAATATTATTCTTTCACTGTGTTAATATTCTGTTTTACTTAATGTAAGTAACCTTCTCTTCATTGTTTTAAACATGACAGCATATTTTAAAAATCACATCCCAGTATTTTGGGGAATGTTTTTATTGCTTCCTAGCCATGTAAGCTCACGTTTTTATATTGTTGTGCTTCATAATTCCCTCGTACGTAGCTAATGAGATAATTGAATAAAGGAAGCCAAAAATGCCAGGAGAAAAAAAGATAAATAGGTCATTAATTCAGTTAACTTTTCTTCTGTAAGACATCAGCATAATTAGGAGTGTGATATTTAGCAAACAAAAATACTTGATGCCAGCTTGGTGCCGGTAGCTCAGTGGTGCCAGGCACATACACCAGAGCTGGTGGGTTCCAGTCCAACCTGGACCTGCTGAAGAATGACAACTACAACCAAAAAATGGCCGGGCATTGTGGGTGCCTGTAGTCCCAGCTACTTGGGAGGCTGAGGCAAGAGAATTGTTTAAGCCCAAGAGTTGGAGGTAGAGTGCCATGGAGCTATGATGCCACAGCACTCTATGGAGGGCCACAAAATGAGACTCTTTTTTTCTCAAAAGAAAAAAGATACTTGATGCCCGTTAAATTTGAATTTTGGACAAACAACTGCTAGTTTTTTAGCATAAGTTTGCCCTACGCAATATTTGAGTCATGCTTAGACCAGAAAAAAGATCTGTATTTTTTCTGGTAATCTCAGCCATAACTCAGCTCTCATATTAACTTCAAGAACTCCTGACTCTATAAACTTCATGCTTGGCCCTCCTGCACTCTGTTGCTTGCTTGTCCTATCCCAACCCCGTATCTACAGATAATATTATAATACAAGTACATCCTTTGAAGCCCAAGGCTTTCAAGTATGCTTTCTCATTTGTCTAGATGTTTTCTGAGAACTAGGAAGGGGCAGACTCTATTCTCACTTTGCTTACTTTTCACTTCTAAAAAAGGAAAAATGCTTCCTTATAAAATGGTAATCTTTAAAATAAAGACCACACCTACAGCAAATAGTTTCTATTTCTCCTCACCTGCCTTTATTTTTGGTACATTTAGTATTAAACCCCTAGCAGTATAATCACAGATTAATAAAAAAAACTTTTTTAAAAAGTGAATTTACAAAGAACATGTAATACCTGTGTGCCTTAAACACACCTTTGAGGGCAATTGGCTAAAAAGTGACTTACCCAAAACCAGCAGTCCCCTCAGGTTTAAAGTTGGTTGTTTTGTTGTTGTTTTAATTTCAAAATATGGAGGGGGTTCAAATGTTTTTGTTACATGGATACACTGTATAATGCTGACATCAGGGCTTTTGTCTTGCCTGTCGCCAGGATAGGGTTCATTGCACTCCATAGGTAAGTTTTTATCCCTCACTCTCCACCTACTCTGCCCCTTCTTGGTTTCCAGTGACCTTTACTTCTCTTTGTGCCTGTGTGTACCCATCGATTAGCTTCTACTTATTAGTGAGAGCACATGGTGCATGTTCTTCCATCCTTGAGGTATTTCACTTAGAATAATGGTCTCTAGTTCCATCCAAGTTTCTGCTAATGACAATATTTCATTTCTTTTTATGGCTGAGTAGTACTCTGTGGTATATGTATATGCATATATGTATGTATGTGTACATACACAGACACCTACCTCATTTTGTTAATCCATTCATGAGTTGATGGGCACTTAGGTTGATTCCACATCTTTGCAGGTGTAAATTGTGTTACACTAAATATTTGAGTGCAGGTGTCTTTTTGATAAAATGACTTCTTTTCCTTTGGGTAGATACCCAGTAGTGGGATTGCTGGATTGAATGGTAGGTCTACTTTTAGTTATTTAAGGAATCTCCATACTATCTTCCAAAGGTGTTGTACTAATTTTCAGTCCCACTAACGAGGCACATGTGTTCCTTTGTCTCTGTATCCATGCCAGCATCTCTTGTTTTTTGACTTCTTAATAAAGACAGGAGTAAAGTAGTATCTCACTGTGGTTTAATTTGCATTTCCCTAATGGTTAGTGGTGTTGAGCACTTTTTCATATGTTTGTTAATCATTTACCTATCTTCCTTTGAAAAAGTTTTGTTCATGTCTTGTTCCTACTTTTTGATGGGAGTTTTTTTTTTTTTTTTTCTTGCTGATTTGTTTGAGTTCTTTGTAGATCCTGGATATTAGTCCATTGTCAGGTGTATAGTTTGCAAATATTTTCTCCCATTCTGTAGTTTGTCTGTTTACTCTGTTGATTATTTTCTTTGCTGTGCAGAAGCTTGTTGATCAAGTCCAATTTATTTGTTTTCATTACTATTGTATTTGCCTTTGGAGTCTTAGTTGTAAATTCTTTGTCTAGACCTATGTCTAGAAGAGTTTTTCCTACATTTTCTTCTAGAATTTTTATGGGTACCATTTTCATGGCTTACCATTTAAGTCTTTTATCCATCTTTAATTAATTTTTTTATATGACAAGAGAAAGGGATTTTGTTTCATCTTCTGCATGTGGCTATCCAGTTCTCCTGGCTAGCACCACTTATTGAATAGAGTGTTCCTTCCTCAGAGTATGTTTTTGACTTCCTTGTTGAAGATCAGTTGGTTGGAGGTAGGTAGTTTTGTTTCTGGGTTCTCTATTCTGTTCTTTTAGTCTATGCTTCTGCTTTATACCAGTACCATGATGTTTTGGATTTGGGTTTATTTGTTTGTTTTCTAAATAGAGTCTCACTCTGTCACCCTGCATAAAGAAGTGCCGTGGTATTGTCGTAACTCATAGCAACCTCAAACTCCTGGGCTCAAGTGATCTTCTTGCCTTGGAGACTGGGTCTCGCTCTTGCCTAGGCTGTTGTCAAACTCTTAAGCTCAAGCAGTCTGCCTGCCTCGACCTCCCAGGGTGCTAGGATTACAGGCATAAGCCACTGAACCTGGCCCATTACCATGATATTTTGTTTACCATAACCTTGTAATATCAGTTGAAGTCATTAGTTGGTGAATGGAAAAATGACTCTTATTTTTAACTGAATAGCTAATTTTCCCATGCTGTTTAATAATTAACTGGAAATTTTTTGTAGAATAAATAAAGAATGACCATAGAGAGATGTGGGCATGGATAGCATTTTGTAGAAGATACATTAGTTTGCCTTTGGCATCTTTTCCCTTCGTGTCCTGTATCTCTTTCTGGTTTTTGCACCTATATCCTCTAAGGCTGCTTGCCCATCAGTCTCTTTGGGATCAGAATGGAGAAGAGTGGGAGATGGAAAGAATATAATCTTTTATAGGAAAATTTATCTGTTTTGTTTTCTGTCTCCTCAGGGTCTACCCTGCACTGAAGTTAATTGATAAATTAGTTCATGAGATATACAGTGACATTGCATTTTAACAGAAACATTCAGTTTCTATCTCCAAAGAATGCATACTTTTTAGCAAGTTAAACTACCAATGGGAAAAGTAATTTTGAAAGACCTGGAGAACTTTTATTCGTATCTCAAATGACATTACCTAGGTGCTTCCTGTAATGTCTACAAGTTGTCCCCTGGTATGTTCTGGGGGTTGGTTCACGAAACCTCTTGGATACCAAAATTCATGGATGCTCAAGTCCCTTATATGAAATGACATGGTATTTTCATCTGATCTACATATATCCTCTCATATACTTTAAATCATGTCTAGGTTACTTTTCGTATGTAGCACAATGTAAATGCTGTAAATAGGTCTTCTACTGTATTGGTATTTTGTTTCTATTGTTGTATTGTTATTTTTAATTTATTTTGAATATTGTCAACCCATCATAGGTTGACTCCTGATACAGAACCATGAATACTGAAAGCTGACTGTATATATATGTACATGGATGAATCAGAACTTGCATTTGACTACAAGTAAACAAATTAGAGGTTGTTTTTCTTCATCTGAAATTCCCAAGTGAGGCAGTAGAGGGCTAGTATAATTGTTCCATGATACCATCAGTGTCCTAGAATTTATATCTTTGCTCTACCACCTTTAATGTGTCGTGTCCATATGCCATGTTGGCTTTGGATTAAAAGATGTACCCTGCATCTCTAACTCTGGTAGATGGGGACTGGGACAAAAGCCAGCCCCATTTAAGTAAATATCAGAAATCAGCATGGAACAGATCTCATTTATATCTCATTGGCTACCTCTATCAGCAAGGAAGACTGGGAAATGTTAGGTACAGATACTTACCTATAATCATTTTAATGTAATCAAAAATACTTAGCTGTGAGTATTTTTCTCATTTAATTGTGCCAGATTACTGGATAAAGTTCAAAAAGTTGTGGAATAGGCTCAGCACCTATAGCTCAGTGGCTAGGGTGCCAGCCATATACACTGGAGCTGGTGGGTTCGAACCTAGCCTGGGCCTGCCAAACAGCAATGATAACTACAGCAACAAAAACAATAGCTGGGCATTGTGGCAGGCTCCTGTAGTCTCAGTTACTTGGGAGGGTGAGGCAAGAGAAAAGCTTAAACCCAAGAATTTGAGGTTGCTGTGAGCTGTGATGCCACTGCACTCTACCGAAGGCAACATAGTGAGACTCTGTCTCAAAAAAAAAAAAAAAAAAAAAAGTCATGGAATAAAAGAGATCCTTTGCTCTTTGCCACTATCATCAGTTGGGGAAATACTTACAAAAATCTTTCACCAAGTTCAAGATACTTTCACTGAATTTATTTGCGTTTACAGCCCAGCGTTTTCTAAAGCGAAAGGATTTTTGATAGTTGCTGGCCAACCTTTGTGTGTACACACACTTGCTAGCCCATGCAGGTGTTAGGGAGATATCACTGAAAGCTTTGATCCAGAAAAAGAAAGCAGACAGCTCCTGAATGTCTTGCCTTCCTCTTTCCCTTCTTTTTGCTCCTGACCTTCAGCTTCCAGTGCTCTATCTTCTAAATGCTTATACAACCAATAGTATTCTTACCACTTCTTAGGAATTACTGACCAGATGTGAGGGAATTATGATGAGACAAGCAGTTGGCCCAAATCATGCAGGGGTTTGAGTGTACAATATAAAAGTTTGAACTCTATTTTCTGTGTGATTAGGAGATCACTGACAATAAGTTATCTTTAATTTTGAGTAGATAAAAATCAGTGGTTTATAATTTAAGCAAGTCCTATTTATTTTTGTTGTTGCTGTGATTGACATTGGGGTTGTTATTTTTTTCCCCATAAATTCTTTGCCTAGGCCAAAATCTAAAGAGTTTTTCCTACATTTTCTTCAAGAATTCTTATGGTTTCATGGCTTTAACATCTAAGTCCTGTATCCATCTTGAATTAATTTTTGTGAGTGGTGAGAGAAATGGATCCTGTGGATCCTGTTTGCATGTGGCTGGCCAATTTCTCCAGCACCGGTTATTGAATAGGGATTCTTTTCCCCAGTGTATATTGTTGTCTTTTTTGTCAAATATCAGTTGATTGTATATGGATGATTTATCTGTGTCTCTATTTTTGTGCCAGTACTATGCTGTTTTGGCTACTGTAGCCTTACGGTATGGTTTGAAGTCTGATAATGTGATGCCTTCATATTTGTTCATTATGCTTAAGATTACTTTGGCTATTCTGGTTATCTTTTGGTTCCAAATGTATAGAATTATTTTTTCTAGATCTGTGAAATACAACATTGGTGTTTTAATGGCTATTGTATTGACTGTAAGGCATTTGGGGTAGAATGTTGATGCTACAGGTCTATGAGCATGGCATGTTTTTCCATTTGTTAGTGTCGTCTACAATTTTCATTTAAAAGCTTCTGCACAGCTAAGGAAATAATCAATAGAGCAAAATGAGTTTTTTGCAATATTAGCCCTTTATTGGATGTATACTTTCCAAATATTTTCTCCCATTTATACATCTTATAAAGTTCTAGTAACTAGAATCTATAAAGAACTCAAGAAAATCCATTAAGGAGCAGGCAAAAGAAACAAATGTTTCTAAACATTTCAAAAGAAGATAGACAGATGGGCTCGACACCTGTGCCTCAAGTGGCTAAGGCACCAGCCATGTACACCCAAGGTGGTGGGTTCAAATCCAGCCTGGGCCCTCCAAACAACAATGATGGCTGCAACCAAAAAATAGCCAGGCGTTGTGGTGGGCGCCTGTGGTCCCAGCTACTGGGGAGGCTGAGGCAAGAGACTCGCTTGAGCCCAGGAGTTGGAGGTTGCTGTGAGCTGTGATGCCTTTGCCCTCTACCCAGGGGGACAGCTTGAGGCTCTGTCTCAAAAAAAAAAAAAAGAAGATAGACAGATGAACAATAAATATATGAAAAAATGCTCAGTGCCACAAATCATCTGGGAAATACAAGTTATCATAAAAGCACAATGAGATAACACATTGTTCCAGTTAGAATGGCTTTTATTAAAAAGTCTAAAACTGATAGATGCAGAGAGAAACACTTACATGCTCTTGATGGGACTGCAAATTATTATAACCTCTATGGAAAACAGTATAGAAATTCCTCAAAGAACAAAAAGTAGGCCTACCATTCAATCCAGCAATCCTACTACTAGGTATCTACCCAATAGAAAAGAAGTCATTTTATCAAAAAGACACCTGCACTCAAATGTTTATTATAATACAGTTTACAACTGCACAGATGTGGAATCAACCCAAGTGTCCATCAATTCATGAATGGATTAACAAAATATACCACAGAATACTACTGAGCCACAAAAAGGATGAATTAATGCCTTTTTTTTTTAATGGTTTGGATTGAACTAGAGACCATTCTCTTAAATGAAGTATTTAAAGAATGGGAAAACAAACACTGCATGCACTCACCATTAAATTGGAACTAACTAATGAACATACATGTGCACAGAGAAGCATGGAAAGCAAGAGTTAAGTGGGGGTGCAGGGCAGGGAGGAGATCGGTCAAATCCTACCTGATGGCTATAATGAACACTATCTGGATAATGGATGCACTTATAGCCCTGACTCAAGTGTTATAAAAGCAATCTCTGTAATCAAAAACATTTTAAATTTATAATATTTTAAAATAAAAAAAATCAATGGTTTTACTTTACCTATTACAGGGGATAAAACGTCTTGTTATATAATATTGACCATATATTTAAGTCTCCATCTAAGGCAGCAGTTCTCAACATAGGAACTGTATTAAAGGGCTGTGGCACTAGGGAAGGTTGAGAATCATTGGTCTAAGGAAATAAGTGCATTGCAATATCTCCCAAATATTTTCCTGTAAATATTCTTTCTCTAGCAGTTGTTAGCACTGGCATTTGTAAGGATTTGACTGACGATAAAATATCTAGCAATTTTTCATGAGAAAAATTTGATGGTAAGCATAAATTATTTAGGAAATAGATTTTTCCTAATGAGCATTTTAAATTTTTGTTGAATAAACAGCAATAATCACTTGCACACCTGCACTGAAAAGATAGTCTAACATTAACTGCAATAACTCTCTACCAGTTTGGAGAATAGGTAATTTGTTTGATTTTAATTTTTGAATTTATTCATCCAGCAAGTAATTTTTAAGCATCTTCTTTGATCATAGTTTTGTGATATCTCTAGAAATGTGGGAGAGAGATATAAGACATGTGGTAAGTGTAAATGATTTAAATCTCTAGATAAAAAATTAGAGCTCATTTTCCTTTTCACAAATAAGAATGAACACAAAGAAAGTGCTGAAACCTGAGCTAGAACTAGAACCACAGCCTTAGGTCTCATATTAGGAATCAGGCTGAAGTTGCACCTTTAATTTTTATTTTAAAGAAAAATACGTTTCAATTTCTGATATAACTTGAAATGCAATGATGAATGTTTTAAAAAACAATTTTTTCATTGATGAAAAATATTTATGACACAGAGGTATATATTAATTTTATTGGCAATAGACCCAATAAAGTATTAGGGAAAACACGCCGTGTCAGCCTTTTCGGTCTAGTTGATCACAGAATTCAGAGGTAAGGCGCCTTCGAGTCATAGCAATTCATCCTCTGCCTCCCTTTTTATTATTTGCTAGGTCCTGTCAGAGAGTCTCCTATTTGTCCTCTTCTTTACCTTTCCTATGCCAGGGCCAGAATCAAGTGCTTATCATCTCTCATCTAATTTATTACAAAGCCTTCTGGCTGATCTTCTTCCTCTTGACTTTTACTTTTCTGGTCTGTTCTTTAGACATTGCTACAATTTTCTATTTTAAAAAAAGAAGAAGAAAAGAGTTGCATTACCTATTTGATTCTATATGATCCTCTCAATAGATGCAGAAAAAGCATTTGATAAATTCCAGCATCCTTTCTAATTAGAACACTGAAGGGTTCAAGCATAGGTGGCACATTTCTTTTTTTTTTTTTTTTTGGCTGGGGCTGGGTTTGAACCCGCCACCTCCGGCATATGGGGCCAGTACCTTACTCCTTTTAGCCATAGGTGCCACCCCTCGTGGCACATTTCTTAAACTGATTGATGCTATCTTTGACAAACCCACAGCTAATATTTTACTGAATGGATTTAAACCGAAAGCTTTTCCACTTAGAGCTGGAACCAGGCAAGGTTGTCCTCTGTCACCTACCATTCAACATAGTGCTGGAAGTTCTAGCCAATACAATTAGGCAAGACAAGAAAATAAAGGGCATCCAAATGGGAGCAGAGGAGGTCAAACTCTCCCTCCTTGCTGATGATATGATCTTATACTTAGAGAACCACAAAGACTCAACCACAAGACTCTTGGAAGTCATCAAAAAATACAGTAACATCTCAGGATATAAAATCAATTTCCATAAATCAGTTGCCTTTGTATACACCAGTAACAGCCAAGATGTGAGACTAATTAAGGACACAACTCCCTTCACCATAGCTCCAAAGAAAATTAAATACCTAGGAATATACCTAACAAAAGAGGTAAAGGAACTCTATAAAGAAAATTATGAAAGCCTAAGAAAGGAAATAGCAGAGGACTTCAACAAATGGAAGAACATACATGCTCATGGCTGGGAAGAATCAACCTTGTTAAAATGCCTATACTTCCCAGAGTAATCTACCGATTCAACGCCATCCCTATTAAAATACCAACATCCTATTTTTAAGACTTGGAAAAAAATGATTCTGCATTTTGTATGGAACCAGAAAAAACCCTGTATAGCTAAGGCAGTTCTTAGTAATAAGAACAAAGCCGGGGGCATCACCATACCAGATTTTAGGCTGTACTACAAGGCCATAGTGGTCAAGACAGCATGGTACTGGCACAAAAATAGAGACATAGATATTTGGAATTGAATAGAAAACAAGCAAATAAAACCAACAACTTACAACCACCTAATCTTCGATAAACCGAACAAAAATGTACACTGGGGGAAAGAGTCCCTATTCAATAAATGGTGCTGGGAGAACTGTATATCCACATATGAAAGACTGAAACTGGACTTATACCTTTCTCCACTCATAAAAATTGATTCAAGACAGATAAAGGGCATAAATTTCAGGCATAAAGTGATAAAAATCCTCAAGGAAAGCATAGGAAAAACACTGGAAGATACTAGCCTGGGGAAAGACTTTATAAAGAAGACTGCCAT
This sequence comes from Galagoides demidoff, assembly GCA_963574575.1. Taxonomy (NCBI): domain Eukaryota; kingdom Metazoa; phylum Chordata; class Mammalia; order Primates; family Galagidae; genus Galagoides; species Galagoides demidoff. The sequence goes on from CAUYQV010077175.1 coordinate 12,322, forward strand.
GGCAATAGCAACAACAGCAACAATAAACAAATGGGATTTAATTAAACTAAAAAGTTTTTGTACAGCTAAGAAGACAACAACCAAAGAAAATAGACAACCTACCCAATTGGAAAGGGTATTTGCATTTTTTGAATCAGACAAAAGCTTAATAACTAGAATCTATAGAGAACTTAAATTAATCCACATGGAAAAAACCAACAATCCCATACATCAATGGGGAAGAGAGATGAATAGAACCTTCTCCAAAGAGGACAGATGAGTGGCTAGCAAACATGAGAAAATGCTCATCATCTCTGATTATTAGAGAAATGCAAATTAAAACCATCCTGAGATATTATTAGAGAAATGCAAATTAAAACCACCCCAGCAAGAGTGGCCCATATCACAAAATCTCAAAACTGCAGATGCTGGTGCGGATGTGGAGAGAAAGGAACACTTTTACACTGCTAGTGGGACTGTAAACTAATACAACCTTTTAGGAAGGAACCCCTAAGAACTCAACCTAGACCTCCCATTTGATCCTGCAATCCCATTGCGGGGCATCTATCAAGAAGGAAAAAAAAAACACTTTTATTATAAAAGACACTTAGACAGAACTGTTTATCACAGCTCAATTTACAATCACTAAAATGTGGAAACAGCCTAAATGCGCCTCGACCCAGGAATGGATTGGTAAGCTGTGGTATATATATATATATATACCATGGAATACTATTCAGCCATTAAAAAAATGGAGATTTTGCAGTATTTGTATTAACCTGGATGGAGGTGGAACGCATTACTCTTAGTGAGCATCACAGAAGTGGAGAAGCATGAATCTTATGTATTCAACTTTTATATGACAATTAATGACCTGGTGGGAGGTAGGGGAAGGGGACAGCAGACAGAGAGAGGAGGGAGGGAGAGAAAGGAAAAAAAAAAGAAAAGAAAAGAAAATAGTGACTAATTCTCACATAAATTAGATTTAATTTTAACCAAAGTACATTATTTGAACAATAATTTTTAATTCAACTTGTTAATATGTTTAGAATACTGCATCCTCATTTATAAGTAAAATATGTTTGTAATTTCCCTTTATAATAAGATATTTTTTCCAATTTTAATATCAGATATATCCAGATGAAGTAGAATGATTTTGAAGTATTTCTTCTTTTTCTATTGTCTATAAGATTTGGCATGATCTGTTTTTTGAAATTATCTTCTACTTTTATTTATAAAAATAAATATTCTCTACTTTTTGAGACTTTGGGGGAAAAAAGGGTTAACTGATGACTCCATACTGAACCTCAGAGTCAAAGATATGACAGACATACTTTTATCTGACAATGTGAATGTTACTTTTTTTGCATTATTATTGTTGCTCAATATTTCATTGCTGCAATCATCTGATTTCTTTTCCAAATGCATTTTTCTTTGTTCATTCTTTGTGAGGTTAAAAAACGAGCCTTCAAGCCCAGGCCAGAATGTGACTGTTTGGCCTAGAACCTTGCCCAGGTTATTTCCTTAGAAGTCCTTTGTTTCAAGAACTTCCGTACTATATTGATTTTTTTACCTCTTAAACATTGTAATTTAAAACATTAAATTTTAAGTCTCTTTAATTTTGTGAAGGCAAAAAGTAGAAACCAAATAAAACACATGTACATGTACAGAGAAAAAAATATTTAAGAAAAAGAGGTGCGTTACCTTCTCTTCCTCAAAAACGTACAGTGTCACTTAACAGACATTTGCTAGTGACTGCCTTCTACCTCATGCCCTGTGCTAGAGTTGACTTGCCACTTCCTAGCTGAGCTTTGGAGGTGCACAGCTCTCCTAGCTGCCTGTTCAAGCAGCCCTTCAAGCCCAGGCCAGAATGTGACTGTTTGGCCTAGAACCTTGCCCAGGTTATTTCCTCAGAAGTCCTTTGTTTAAAGCAAGCACTTCCATACTATATTGATTTTTTTGCCTCTGTTAGGCACTTTTAAAAAATTCTATCATATGTACTTGTATTTTCCTTTTCTTTCTTTTTTTTCTCTTATTTTTACTTCAGATTAATATGAGAGCACATGTGGTTAGGTTACATTGCTTATATTTGTAAGATAAAATTGGAGATGTAGTAAATGTGTCCTATACCCATGCATCATACCTGTTGGGTAGGAACTTACTGAATCCACTTCTTGAATTTAATTGAGTTTTTCTCTCATGTAGGCCTGTAGTTATTAATCTACTCTTATATCTTCTGTAACAGCCTTGAAGGACTTGGAGAACATTCTCCTAACATTTAACAATAAAATAAACATTTTAAGGACTGACTCTTTTTTATAATTTAAAAAATATTCTTGTAGGTATCACAAGAATGAAAAAACAAGCATTTCATGTCTTTCTTTTATCTTGTACATCTTTCTTTTTCACTCTGGGTGCCCAGGAACTGTGAGCCAACCATGATGCATAAAAGCCACAGTCATGTTGATTCTTATCTTCAGTAGGTCTTCATTCTGTTTTCCTTGTCCCTTACTTTCTATTTCACTGTTTTCTTTATTCTTCTATCAGATAGTGCCTTAGAACCTTTGTAGGAAGAGATATAATAGGGCTTGAGTGAATATAAATAGATATATAAACCATAAGTCTATGAAAGCAGGAGCTTTCTCTGGCTCATCTTGTATCTTCCAGTACTGAGTCTTTGCCACCTACATGAAGTGAATTGAATTGGAGGATGTTTATGTCACCACATCTTTATGAGTATCTGCATAAAGAATATGTCATTAGTTCTGATGAACAAGCAGATCACCCAAACATTTCCTGATATGGTTATAAGAATTTTTTTTAGGTATAAAAAATAAATCAATCCTAACTTAAAATATGTATTTTATGTTAAATATGAACCCTCATATAGCTCTGATTCTTAAAGAAGGTCCTACATTTATCAAATACTAATGACATACTCATGCATCTATAAGGAGAATTATTTGAATGAAATTAGATACTCCTGACAAGTATAAATTGGATGCTCCTAAGTTGTAATGTGATGAAAATCCACAATGGTTAGAATTAAGGTGACGTTATTTTACTCAGTTTTAGTCCCTTATCTTTATGTGTAGCTTGTCCTCATCTCACAGCTCCTGTAGCCAGGACATTCTAAATATCCATTTCTTGCAGAAATTTATTCTTCTTACATATTTTTGAAAGCAGCAATTGTTGGCAATATGTCATATAAATTCTCTGCACCTTTTAAATTATCTGAAATACTGGATCACAAAATCAAACTAAGGAATAAATAAGTTCTACCTGTTAGCTTCATTCTTGAGTCTGTCTGTGTACCCTTGAATCAGAGAAGTCAAAGTGGTCTTGACAGGCCAGTTTTCACTATTATGAAATTGGGTTGCTTAGTTTTATTTTGTTTTTAGGCTCATTTTTGCTGATTATGTGGACCAAGCCTCACACTGAACCTCCCTGGTGACCTGAACCCTGGGAGCTCCAATTCCCTTTGTGGCTTTTCGACAGTTACCTAACTTTGCTGTCTTTCCTCATTGACACCATTGGGATAATTGCCTTTCATACCTCATAGGAGTATTGTGAGATTAATTAATGTTTGTAAAGTGTTTTCAGGATCACGATGAAAGGTATTAATTTGTAAGCATGTGGTATTATTATAATTATTAGTAGTAATAGGGATGGTTGTTTAATGTAAATTTTCTTCTAAGTGTAGTGTCATATTTTCAAAGGACAACCTCTTTCTTTGTGGCCAGATGTGGATACAATTAACCCTTTACCCTTTATTTTGAAGATACAATTAGCCAATTGTGTGTGCAATTAGAAGTGTGTGCAGTTCTTGCCTGAACAACTAATTACAGCCTTGGTAAAAAGTCCTTTTGAAAATGCTGGCCCTTTGAATCTTGACTGTCCCTGTCTGTATAACAAGCAATTTGTGCTGAGCATATTCTGAGGCCATGGAGGTTCCTGAATATTGAAGAATTGCTTTTGCGGTTACTTGAGAAAGATTTTATATTCTTGAAGCCATGGCTTTGTGTTTTGCCATCAAGCCTAAAAGGCCTCTCACATGGTTCTAGTTTCAAGGGTTGTATTGATTTTTCTTATCTTGACATTCAGCTGAAAGATTTTCCACAGACTGCATTTTGTGAAACAGGTTTTTCTTTTGTAATATTTTTCTCCCTTGAAAACTCCCATTTCCTTTCTATCTCCAGTTCAGACATGTCATCTCATATGCCCCCCCTCACTAAAGCATAAGTAACAAACAAGTTAGTCCTGATTCTCTCTTCCCATCTATGGCCTGGTGACACTATGTTTACGGGGAACTTTTAATGACTATAATGTAACTTCTATATATATAGAAAAGTATGAAGAGACGTGATGGTATAGGTATTTGTCTCCACTGATATCCTAAGTGCAAGGAGAAAGTTTGTGGTTTTTAATGGTAAGTTTAGTAACAGCCTCTTTTAAGAGATCTGTTCTTCAACATTTCCCTCCAGGGACCATCACTGAACTTTTTGTGAGGTATCTGGCTACCTTACACAAGGGTTATGACCGAGGGGGATTCAGATATGAGCAAAGGACAGTTGTTACCTTCTAGGAGTTTAAAATAAAGCGTTAGTGATAAGAAAGGTGCTTCTGTGTGAGGAGTAAGCACTCTACAGGTGCTGGAAGGATTCAGTGTAGATAGTGACTGCATTGATTGGGAACATTAGGAGAAGCTCCTTGGAAGAAGGTGCATTTGAGATAGGACTGAAGCACATGTCAGCATTTGACAGACAAGGGGAAAGTATAGTGAACACGAGGGAAAGGCATAGAGTGAACAAAGGCTCAGGAGCCATTAAAGCACAGGCTCAGAGAAGAGAGAGCAAAACAAAGCTACAGTTGTAGTTACATTGTAAAGGAAGTAGTGGGAGATGAGACTGACCAGAAGTGCAGAGAGGGGCCATGTTGTGGAGGCCTGGAAGTTAGCTGAAAAAATGTATGCATAATTCAGCTGTAGATATCAAGCCCCTGTATGTTTTTGATAGAAAATGATCAACCAGAGCCATGCTATGATATGAAATTAAGTGGGCCCCAGCATGCCAAGTGAACTGAGGGGGACATACTGCAGGACAGGAGATACACTCAGAAATGGAAGCCAGCTCTGGTCTGTAAGCATTGGGAGTGAAGGAGGCACACTGTGGAGTTAGTATTTCTCAATATTGGCAGCTCCCCTGACATAGAGATGGCGAGAATGAAGCTGGGTCAAGATGACTGGGAAGAAAGAGGTAAGAACGTTTAATTGAAAAGGGGGGGGGGCAAGATGATAGACTAGAGCAGCCCATGGTGCTACCCTCAAAGAGAGGACCAAAAGCTGCAAGTTAGATGCCTACCTATAAATGGACCTACTTAGAACACCACAAATCACCAGAGAGGCAAAGGCCAACTCAGAGTGAAGGAGATTAGAAGGTGCCTGGGGCACATCCATGCATGGGGAAAGACACAAGGAGAGAACCCTGGGGCTCCCCACTTCCCCTGTAGACACTGCAGCCCAAGCTGAGACGAACCCTACCATCACTGCAGACCTCCAGGCTAATCAGAGAGCTGCTTGGAGTATGTGCAGTGACCTTACACTAGAAAATGGGCACAGCAGGGACCTAATGGCTTCCCAGGTCTACAGCTGACAGCATTCTGATCTCTCAGGCCCAGAGCATCTGGTCTACCTAGGGTTCAAAGTTTGTGCCCTTGCATCACACAACCCTGGGCAGGCTGGAAAGAGAAGAAGGAGAACATAATGCTCTTGAACACCCTGTGACTGGGAGCCGAGCACCCTTCTCTCTCATGGGGGATTTGGCCTGACCAAGTGTCTCTGATGCCCCCTGAGAATCCCTGTGGTGGCTGCCTCAGTAGGACCAGGGTTGGAGAAGAGCTCCCAGCTGCCTGGCAGCCTGGCCTCATGGCCCCACTGCCACAACTCCCAAGCTGCCATCCTTCCCCACCTCTGGGACTCCCAACTCCCCATAGCCCCTCCTCTGAGGCTCTTCCCCCATGTGTGTGGCTCTGGCACTGCTCCCAGGCCATGGGACCCCACCTTCATAGCTCCCACTTGCAACCTGGCTGGAACCACCCTGCACTTACCACAAAACTCCAAGGACCTACTAGCCATGAGTGCTATCACACCTGGACGCAGGAGGAACCCTAACATCCATAACTCCTGCCTAGATTGCCTCATCCAGACAAAAAAACATACACTTGGGAGAAGAGGAAGTCCCAGCCAGAGCAGTGAGACCAGAGAAAGAAATAAAGGGTACCCAAATTGGGAAAGAGGAAGTCAAACTGGTTTTGTTTGCTAATGATATAATTTTGTATTTAGAAAACCCTAAGGATTCTACTAAGAGACTCCTGGAATTGATAAATAAACTCAGCAAAGTCTCAGGTTACAAAATCAGTGTCCACAAATCATTAGCATTTCTGTATACTAATAACAGTCAAGCTGAGAGTCAAATCAAGGACTCAGTATCATTTATATTAGCTACAAAGAAAATACCTAGAATTATACTTTACCAAGAAGATGAAAGATCTCTATAAGGAGAACTACAAAACACTCACGAAAGAAAACATAGATGACACAAATAAATGGAAAAACATCCTATGCTCATGGATTGCTAGAATCAACATTCTACCCAAAGTGCTTTACAGAGTCGGTACAGTATCCATCAAAACACCAATATTGTATTTCATAGATCTAGAAAAAGTAATTCTGTGCTTCATTTGGAACCAGAAAAGAACCAGAATGGCCAAAGCAATCTTAAGCAAAAAGAACAAATATGAAGGCATCACATTATCAGACTTCGTATTGCAAGACTACTGTAGCCAAAACAGCTTGGTATTGGCAAAAATAGAGACACACACCAATGAAGTGGAACAGATAATCCAGATATAAAACCATCCACATACAATCACCTGATATTTGAGAAAGCAGACAATATACACTGGAGAAGAGAATCACTATTCAATAAATGGTGCTGGGCGAACTGCATAGCCACATGAAAATGAGCGAAACTTCTGTCTCTTGCCACATTCAAAAATTAATTCAAGATGGATAAAAGTTAAATGTAAGGCATGAAACCATGCAAATCCTAGAAGCAAATGTTTAAAAAACTCTTCAAGACATTGGCATAGAAAAATAATTTATGGCTGAGACCCCAATGGCAAATGTAACAATAACAAATACAAATAAATGGGAATTGATTAAATTAAAAGTTCCTGTGCAACAAAAGAAATAATCAAGTAAATAGACAACCTACTGAATGGAAAAAAAATATTTGCAAGGTATACATCTGATAAAGGGCTAATAACCATAATCTACAAAGAACTCAGTCAAATCAGCAAGAAAAGAATAGCTCTATCAAAGTGTGGGAAAAAGACATGAACAGAACTTTTTCCGAAGAAGATAAGCAAATGGGGTGGTGCCTGTGGCTCAAAGAGTAGGGCGCTGGCCCCATATGCTGAGGGTGGCAGATTCAAGCCCAGCCCTGGCCAAAACTGCAAAAAAAAAAAAAAAAAAACACCCCAAAACAAAGAAGATACGCAAATGACCATCAAACATATGAAAAAATTGTCAACATCACTAATCATCAAAGAAGTGGACATTAAAACCCTGGTGAGCTACCACCTTACCCCTGTCAGAGTGGTCATTATTAAGCAGTTAAAAATCAGCAGAAGCTGGTATGGCTGCAGAGAAAAAGGAACACTATTGGTGGAACTGAACATTAGCATGACCCCTTTGGAAAACAGTATGGAGATTTCTCAAAAAATAAATGTAGACTTAGCATTCAATCTAGCAATCCCACTCCTGGGTATCTACCCAGAGAAAAAACAAGCCGTTTTATTAAAAAGACACCTGCATGCAAATGTTTATTGTAACACAGTTCACAATTGCAAAGATGCGGAGTCAGCCTTAAGTGCCCTACAATTCATGAGTGTGTTAAGAAAATGTAGTATGTGTGTGTATATATGCACAACAGAGTTCTATTCAGCCATAAAAGGAAAGAAATAATGTCATTTGCAGCAATTTGGGTGCAACTGGAGACCATTAACCTAAGTGTAGTATCTCAGGAATGGGAAATAAGCACCACGTGTACTCACTGGGAGCTGAATGATGGACACAAACAAGTACCTTGGAAACCAAGAAGTGTGGTGAGTGGAAAGGGAGTGAGTGGCAAAAACTTACCTATCAGCACACTAAAATCCCCAACTTAATCGTACAAGGAATACATGTAACAAAAACAGTTGCATCCCTTTAATATAAAAAAAGAAAAGAAATATGGATGTCAGAAGCAGGGAGCAGATTTAGGAGAACTAACCCTTGGAAATTACCATACTACAGCACATTTACATAAATAGGCAAAAACAGGTTAGAAGTACACTTTTCAGAGCTTATTAGCCTTTGTCCTATGGAAAACTGTACATATATATGCTAACTATAAAGACACATCTCTGTGTGTACACTTAAAATATCTTGAATCATTGAATAGCAGCTAGAACTGAAATACTTGAAGAAGCCAGTGTAAACCAATATTCTCATATCTAATCTTACAAAAGTCTGTTTCCCATCCCATTCTATCAAAACAGTTGTTTGCAAGGACGTTCCATGGATAATTTATTATGCCATGAGCCTCAAGAATGTGGAGATCTAGACTGAGCCCAGTGGTTCATACTTGTAGGCCTAGCCCTTTGAGGGGCCGAGGTGGGTGGATTGCTTGAACTTAGGAGTTGGAGACCAGCCTGAGCAAGAGCAAGACCCCATCTCTAAAAATAGTGGGGCATTGTAGCAGGTGCCTGTAGCTATTTGGGAGGCTAAGGCGAGAGGATTGCTTTAGCCCAAGAGTTTGAAGTTGCTATGACCTATGATGCCACGGCACTCTTCTGAGAGTGACAAAGTGAGGCAATGTCTCAAAAAAATAAAAATAAGAATGTGGAGATCTACTCAAGAATCCCTAAATTTCCCAGGTGACCTGAAATGATTTTGTCATCCATAAATTTCCTACCTTCTTTGCCATCCTTTTTATATTTTTAGACTGTATTTCACATTATTGGGCAATGCCCTAGTCTGCTCAAGCTTCTGTAACAAAACATAGATTGTGTGGCTTGAATGACATACATTTATTTCTCACAGTTCTGGAGCTTATAAAGTCTAAGATTAAGGTTCTAGCCAGTTGGGTTCCTGGTGAAGACTGTCTTCCTGGTGTGCAGGTGGGCACTTTTCTTGCTGTGTCCTCACGTGGTAGAGAAAGAGCAATCTCTTTCTTCCTCTTATAAAGCTGCCTCATCCCATCAAAAAGACCCCACTCATATCACTCCATTTAACCCTAATTACCTCCCAAAGACCTTATTTACAAATACCATCATATTGGTAGTTATAGCTTCAACATGTGAATTGGGGCCAGGAGGATTCGGGGGAGTGGGGAGACACAGTTTAGTCCACAGCAGGCAATAAGTTTCATAATTCAGGGAGACATTACCAATTATGAAAAGAAATGTCATCTTAACCTTCATTTGTAAAATAAAGAGTCTGTAATTCATATGGGCAGATGCTCTTTGGCTACAGTTATCTTTGCCTTTTCTCTGAGGTAATGAGACATGGTGGAAAAACTATGAGCTTTGGAGTAATATCTAGTTACTTTTTCTGTAAAATACAAATAATAAAACTTTGTCCTTCCAGTTACTTAGGCTCAGTCTTCAAAGTTTTGCTGACTGCTTTTTGCTGTTTCATACATCCAATCCATTGGCAAATGATGTTGGCTCTACCTTCAGAGTCATGCAGATTCCATCACTTCTTGCCATTTTCACTGCCAAAAAGCCACCATTATTTCTTGCCTCAATTACTTCCTAGCTTCTAATTTCCCTTTCTCATTCTTTCCTCTCATCAGTCTGTCTTCAACTGTGCAAAAGACATAGTGGGTCTTTTCAAACAAAAGACAGACCACTTCAAAGAAGAGCCATAGTCCTTGACCATAACCTTAAGGCCCTACACAGTGAGTTTCTCAGTTAATTCTCTGGCTCCTTCCCCGGTATTCACACCAGTCCAGCTGTACTGCCCCCGACTCCTCACATTCATGCCTTGGGGCCTTTGTTCTGATTGTGCTGGCCTAGAACATGGCTCTCTCACATTCAAGTGTTTGTTCAGACCTACTCTTTTCAGGGAGGCCTTTCTTAACTCCATATTTAAACCTGTAATTCCCTATTCCAACATTCTTCATCCACTCTTTCTACTTTAGTTTTCTTTGCAGTATTTATCATCATGTACTGCAATACAGTGTATTCACCTAATTTTGTTTATTATATATCCTTCCCAGTACTCATAACAATGCTAGCAAAGTGGGAATGCTCAGGAAATATTTATTAAATGAATGAAAGCAGAAACCCATTTAGGTTTGATTATTAATTGGAGTCACACATCAGAGCAACACATTTGCTCAGTAGATGTTGCAATCATTCTTTCCCATTCATTTCTCAAAGCATGCTGTGTAGAGTTGCATACAGCAATATAAAATAAAAGTTAACATAGTTTTTATACAGAAAAGCTATTTTTAACATTGTGACTGTAGAACTATAATGAACTGGTATCTTCAAAAGCATTCTTCCATTCTCACGGAGTTTATATTTTAGTGCAGGGAATTGTACTATAGGACATAAAACACTTCTAATAGTGGTAAGTACTATGAAGAAAGTAGTATTCTGTGCTAGCATACTAAAATATGCATGATAAAAGTCTTTTAGGTAGTAAAGGAGATTATTTGTCACTTAATAAGGAGATTTAAAATTATATTTATTGAACTGGCTAATATGTATGATCTTACAACAGTTATCTTTTTGGCTTTCAAAGGTTTTTTTGTTTCCGTTTAGTTTTTATTCCTTTTAATCTTTTTTATTTTGAGATAGAGTCTTATTATGTCGCCCTCTGTAGAGTTCAATGACATCATAGCTCACAGCAGCCTCAAATTCTTGGGCTTAAGCAATTCTCTTGCCTTGCCTGTAGTTGGGACTACAAGCACCTGCCACTGTGCCCAGATATTTTTTGTTGCAGTAATCATTGTTATTTAGCTGGCCTGGTCTGAGTTTGAACCTGCCAGCCTCAGTGTGGTGCATGTGTCCAGCACCGTAACCACTGTGCTATGGGTGCCGACCCTATTCCTTTTAATCTTAATAGATAATATCTTGATTTGTTTATTTGTTTTTCTCTTGATTTGGATGGTGCAATTTTTATTTACATAAGTAGATATGTAGATATTTTTATTCACTAAAAATATCCTCTAATCTAAATTTTGCCTCACTCCCAAATTCAACAATTATTTGCTTTCCTCTTTGTAACATGTGAAATTTAATCATCCTACTCCTTCTATTTTATGGTCTTTGTTAATACAGTCTTAAAGATTCCATTTAATGGTAGTAAACAAATTTTCTTAATCAAGTTTAAGAGCATTCATGTATTTCACTGTTTTTTAATGCTTACTACGTTTATACAATAATTCAACTTTTCTAAATTTAATTTTTATGGTAAACATCTTTACGTAACTACTTTTAAAATGTCTTGAGAATACACACACACATACTCATATATATATATATAGAGAGAGAGTTTGTGTGCAGTTTTATATATATTCCTTTGAGAGTCAGAGTCCTGTTCTGTCACCCAGGCTGGAGTGCCCAATCATAGTACTGTTACCTCGAACTCTAGGGTTCAAGTGATCCTCCTGCCTTAGCCTCCTGCAAAGCTAGGACAATAGCACATACCGTCAGCCCAGCTAATTTTTAACTTTTTCTTTTAGAGATGGGTGTGTTTCTATGTTACCCAGGCTGGTCTCAAATGCCTGAACTCAAGCAATTCTTCTATCTGTGCCTCCCAAAGCTCTGGGATTACAGGCGTGAGCCACCACTCCTGGCCGTTTTAGTGTATTTTTAAGCTCTTGCATATTTAAAACTGGTTTTCTATTGTCTTTACAAAGGAGCAACAATTTTACTGACTGTAAAATTCTTACATTATAATCTTTGATTTACTCAAAGCTCTGTGATCCATGATCCTCTGGCCAGCCTGACTTTTCTCTTATTAGTAACTTGATTTGTCTTTTATTCTTATTTTTTTATCTTTGAAATATAGCAGTTTACCATATGATTATATTTTCTTCAAAATATTTATTAAAAGTAGTTTAAATCTCTGTTTCTTGCCCCTCTTGGTTCTTTCTCTTTCTTTTGTCTCTTTTTCTTTTTAAAGTTTTGCTATTACATTTTCAATTACTTGATAATCTATCTTTTAAGGTCCAAAACAACTTGTGGTCAGGAAATTAGCTTAATTTTTTCTGTGTTGATAAATATTCTCAGGTTTAACAAATATAAATTCTTTCTGAGACAATCACTTTAACCAGTCCTAAAGATTCCCTCAGAAGAATTCCAAGGAATATTGGCTCTTCAGTCAAAAGTCACAGAATACATTAAGAAACAAGCTCTATGAATGCAAATTAAAACAGACAGCAGAATCACACCTGCAGAGTTCTCAGAGATTGAAATATCTAACATAATACAAAGTAATTATTATATTTTAAGAATTAAAAAACATACTTTAAAATATGGTAAGATCAGGAGACTTTAACAATCAAGCATATTTGGAAAAGAACAAAATTAGAGTAGTAGGAATTAAAGCCAGTCATTCAATGCATAGATTAAATAGTATATTAGACATAAGTGAAAGATTTTTCTAGGCTAGAGGACAGATCTGAAGGAGTTACTCAGAATGCAACCCAGAGAAACAGAGGAATGCATAATATTGCCGTGTAAGATAGAATGAAGAGGTATCCAGCATGCATCTCAGTGAATCCAAAAAGCACAGGGACAAGGTCAATGTTTGAAAAGATAAGAACTAAGAACTTTCCAAAACAAATAAAAGACATTAGTTTTTAGGTTTAGGAAGCACCCCAAAATTTCAAAATGAATAAATACAAAGAAATACACATTTGACATATAACAGTAAATCTTTACAACATCAGGAAGATAAAAGAACTTAAAAGATGGCCTTAAAGGAACACCAGACCTAAAGCTGACTTGTCAATAGCAACAATGGATCCAGAAAGCAGTGAAAAATATATTCAAAGTGATGAGAAAATATAACTGTCAAACTAGAGATTCATATTCAAAAATTTTCAAGAGTAAGAGCAAAATAAAGATTTTTTTCAGATATACAAAACCTGGGAGAATTTCTACTAAGAGACCTTTCTAAGGGAAATTCTAAATGATATATTAATACTTCAGGCTAATGGAAAATGATCCCAGATGGAAGACCTGAGCTGCAAGAGGGAACGATGAACTAAGAAAGTGGTTCATGCAAGAATGAATCTAAACTAAAATTGATGGATAAAACAATGATAGTGATGGATTATAGGGAATAACTTGGGAGAGAAGTAGTTGAAGTTTAAACATTTTAAAATCCTTCCTTTATGTCGGAAGATAGTAAAACAAAGTCACTGACCATTAAATAATTTAGTCTTTAAATATGCATGCTAATACTTCCAGGACAGTCACTAAAAGAAAATAAATACTATAATTTCTAAACTAGAGGATATTTAAAATGGAATTGTAAAATCAACCTCAAAGAAGTTAGAGGAAGAAAAGGGAGACAAAAAGAAAGCATATTACAGGACCGCCTGAAGTTTGTGTGCAGTTTTAAATTGCAAACTATTTAAAATAACACACAAACTGTATATGGGAGAATGTGGTAAAATAAATGCACCAGTCGCTATAATATATGTAAATTTGCTAAATCCTCCTGTTTAAAAGATAGACTACTTTAAACACAAGACTGGGTGTGGTGGCGTGCACCTATAATCCTAATACTCTGGGAAGCCAAGGCAGATGGATTGCTTGAGCTCAGGAGTTTCCACCCTGAGTCAGGGCGAGATCCCATCTCTACTAATAATAGAAAAACTAGCCATATAGTCCCTGCTACTCAGGAGGCTGAAGCAAGAGGATTGCTTGCACCCAAGAGTTTGAGGTTGTTATGAGCTATGATGCTGTAGCATTCCACACAGGGTAACAGAGACTCTTATCTCAAAAGTTAAAAAAAAAAAACCTAAATACAATATTGTGTTTTATGTGATCTCTGACATAAGGGTGAATAAAGGTTTTCAGAAAAAGAATGACATAACTACAGATATTGTCAACATGGACTTTAAGACAAAAGGTGTTACTAGATATAGAAGGTCACTACATAATGGTAAGAGGTTCATTTCACCAGGAAAATATGACATTTCTTCATTGAATTATGAGATTCCTGTATGACCCAGCAATTCAAATCCTGGGTATATGCCCTGGAAGAATTCTTGTGCACCAATAGATATGCATAAGAATGATAATAGTCACACATGATAGTAGGAACTGGAAACAACACAAATATCCATCCAGAGAATGAATAAATAGGCTTGTTCACAAGTGGAGTACTCTAAGAATGTGAAAATGGATTTACAGTTGGTTCACATGGTAGTATAGACGAATCTAAAGAAGCCACAGAGGATAAATACACTTACGAAAGTCAAAACATGAAAAGCTATTTAACATACTGTATATATATCTAATGACACTATAAAGAAAAGCAAAGTAAGAATAGATACAAAATTCAAAATAGCATTTTTCTTCCTAGTAGGGGAGGGAAGAGGATAGATGGGGTGACAAAGAGTAGACTTCAGAGTTCCGAGGAATGTTCTATTTCTTAAATTGGGTGGTGAAAGAGATGTTTGTTCTTTCTTATTCTTTATTCCTACACATTGTATTATATTATCTCTTCATTGCTTAATATATGAAGTAAAATACACAATTGCACAGAGTGAGGAAGTATGGAAATAGGAAAGATGGACAATTTTTTTTGATGCTTTTTACTTTTACTGTATAAAAGAAAAAAAGCCCATAGAGCAGTAGAAGGAGGGAGATATGAATAAAAATGTTGCTTAAATGACCCAGTGGCATTTAAGGGGTAGTTTCAAAAGTAAAGTTCTTGATGGGCAATGCAGTTTAAAAATAAATGGCTTAGCCTTAGGGACAGTTTATCTAGATTAATAAAGGTTGGGGAAGAGTATATGGCACAGTTATGAGTAAGTTGGGAGGTTTGTTCATGGGAAGAGGAAGTTCATCTCTAATGACCATACATTTAAAATGAAACTAGTCATCAGGATTCTGTGCGTTTCTCCAAGTCATATCCAGCTGCTCAAGTGCATGCATGTTCAGAGTTGTCAGAAAATTTGGTTTTACTGAGGTGGAGGTTTTGCTAACTGGAATTAAGGTAGGAATGAATATGACAATGGAATTAGGGGTATATAAAATGCAATTATTGTGGTAATGAAACACAAAATTTAAGCTATATAAAGAAAAGACAAGATGGTGTCCTGGACATTGCAAAAATGGATTGGCCATCTCTGTGGGATCACAGAATTGCCAGTGTAGCTTCTAGAATATGTGAGGTGGATTATTAGGTAAATAGGGGTCTGAAGTTATTGTAGTTATTAATGTCAGGGTCTAAAATGGACATGGAAGTGCACAGCTGTTGCAGACTGAAAGAAAAGGATTTTGGAGGACGTATTAATATAATTGAGAGGATGGAATTTTGGATCGGTTGGTTGTATACACTTGTGGTTTTCAACCCTGGCTGTATATTGGAATAATCTGATAAAATTTCATAGAATATTGATTCCCAGGTCCCACCACAGATCAATTAAATTGGGATCTCTGTGTGTAATTTCTCAGGAATTAATAATTTAAAAAAAACTCCTCACATGATTATAATGTGCATTAAGGTTGAGAACCACAGATCTTCATGAATGTTGGCATTACCAGGAGTGATAAAAAGAAGTAGTGGAGAAAACTATGTGAACTGGGGGAACATGGGAGGAAGGAGGAATATTCAGAGCATCAGTGACTCCTTAAAAGGCATTTTGCACAATTTGTTGCATATAGTGTGTACACTCAATAAATGGTAGCTGTTTTTATTGCTGCTATTACTACTGTCATCATCATCATCATTATTGACAGTGGTGGCAGTAGCGTTTCCCTGGGAAAAGAGGTCAGATCTTTTATCAAAGTATCCTTACAGTAGTTTAGAACCCACTAGTTTTAGATGATTATCAAGAAAGGTTCCTAATAGAGTTTGGCAGAAAATCTGGAAGTTGGCTGTATTCTTAATAAAATTTCCATAGTTGTTCTAAAGCTGGGAAGGCCTTCATCCCATCATACCCTGGCTTGGCAGTCTGCTGACATCAGAAGTGAGCAGGTCAGAAGTTGAGTGCCAAGCAGTTGACTAATAGACCTTCTCTTGTAAAAACCTAAAGGTGGAGAAAAACCGGTTGGTATTTTCCCACTAACAGAAAACTAAGAGTCTTTTAGTTCAGTATACCTGTGGCAGGATTGGTATTCGAGAGAGGAGACAGACATTAAACAAATAACATTCTAATATTTTATCTTACATTCTCAAATGACGTTGCATGTATTTACACACTTTTGCTCCCTTCTGTGCTATTTAAAGCTAGCCTACACTTGCAAGTACTTTAGTAACTCCTGAAGATGTAGTCCCCCAAGAATTCTAGATTCAAACTGTCAGTGTAACAAATGATCTTATTTTTGTGTTATTGAAGAGAAGATATGTTTTTATATAGATGCACTGGCTCCCTGAGAAAGCAGTCAGGGAAGCTGCTTAGGAAGGACAGTGTTGTTGCTGCCCAGCCAGGTTCATCTGCCTGCTGCCCAAGAGAAAACCAGTGTCCAGACAGCAGGGTTCACAGCAGAGAGTTTGTTCCAGATAGCGCTAAGCAGGCAGACAGAGGAAATTTATCAAATCTGCCTCCTGAGAATTGGGTAGACAGTTTGGTGAGCCGAGGGTTTGGCAATCAGTGTCTGCTAATTGGCTGATTTCAGGCAGAACCATTAGTCTTTGGTACAGGCCACTGTCTGGGTGGGTCAGTGATCCAATGGAATGCAGTTCCTTGAGTGAGGTCCAAGACCAGTTGAGTCAGTTTCTTGGTCTGGATGGGTCAGTTAGTTCACTGGAATGCAGGGCCTGGAAAATATCTCAAAAACTAGCCCTGCGTTCCAAACAGGTGATACTATTTATGGAGAAAAGTTAAAAATCTTTACAGCTACCACCTGTGCCCTCCAGAGTAGCGATTATAGAGAAGCAAACAAGGGGCAGTGGATGGGTAGTATCATTATTTCAGCTGAGTCTGTCCCTTCACAGAGTTTTGATTATTATTATTTTAGCTAAAACTGTTCCTATACAGCATTTTGGAGCTCTTACCCCTTTATCATTCAGGCAATTTCAATGTCAAAGACAGAATTGGGAAACATCCTCATTTGAACAGTTCAGAATAGTTCTTTTTTGAAGAGGAATAACATACACGTGTCTCTTTATATCCAAACATACTTTAGTTTGCTAAAAGGAGATGTACCTTCTATGTTTTATTCCCAGTCCTCTTTGCCCTCCATAATACTTCTTGTGAGCTTGTATTATAAATGAATAAAAGAGCTAATTAAAAAAACTATCATCTGATATGAGATGGCACACAGTTTTCTCTATGACCATATATATGAAACAAAAATAATGACAAGGCTGGATAATGATACTTTATAATAAAGAATATAATTTCTGTCGGTGTCTCTGTTGGTTATGTTAGGTAAGCAAAACCAGTAAACTATATAGAAGTTTATGTTTTATAAAGCATTTTTTTTTGAGACAGTCTCACTATGTCACTCTCGGTAGAGTGCTGTGGCATCACAGCTCACAGCAACCTTAAACTCTTGGGTGTAAGCAATTCTCTTGCCTCAGCCTCCCAAGTAGCTGGGACTACAGGTGCCCACCACAATGCCTGGCTATTTTTTGTTGAGGTTGTCATCATTGTTGTTTAGCTGGCTCAGGCCGGGTTGGAATCATCCAGCCTCAGTGTATGTGGCTGGTGCTGTAACCACTGAGCTATGGGCGCTGAGCCTATAAAGCGTTTTTAAAATACTCTCAGCTGTGTCTTTGTCCATGTTTCACACTTGAAATTCCCAGCTATTCATTTACTAATTGCATGATACTGAGTGGCTTACCTCCATGAACACCAATTCTGCCTCTATAAATTGGGGATAACTCTTCCTCTGCCTTCTGCACAGGAGTAGTGTCAAAAGCAAAGGAAATCCTTTTACTAAATTAGAAATTGCTACTTTTAATAGTTTTCTTATCATTTTGTTGTTGTCTATACTTCTGATCCAAAGTATAACCAGAGCCTCAATAGGTTTAAAACCTTTCTTGGCATTACCAATAAGAGTTCAAAAACTTGTTTTTGTGATCCATCAAAAATTTAGAATGATTTAAGAAGGTCTAAAAAAAATAGCACTGTATTTTCTGATAACTGGTGGACAGTTTCCTAATGGTGTTGAGAAAAATATGGCAAGGCAAATTAGGTTGTCTTTTTTTGGTTTTGGACTGCTATATATTATATGGATATTTCACTGAGAAGAAAGTTCATTATCTGAAAAAGCCATTACCCTAGAGAGAAAAAAAGTATATTCCTTACTCAATACTATTCTTCAGAATCTTGGTTGCTGGAGGTCCATTCTTATTTCTTTTAGCCTCTCCTGAGAAGATTCTTTTTCTCATTTAATAGATTTTTACTAAGCACCTATAATATTCTAGGCATGGGCTCAGGGATAAAGACAAAATACAGTTATAAACAAGATAGACACTGTTCGGCCCCTTCCAGAGGTCTCAGTCTGTAGGGGGTAAAGGTAGTTACCGAATCCAAGCAGTCAGAACAATGCTATGGGCCAAGTGGAGAATTTTTACCTTTCTTAAATATGCAGCTATTTGACATGGCCCATCCAGTATTCCTAGCCCTTCTCATAGATTTTTCTGGACATACCAATTTTAGAATCTATTTAGTGAATAGACTTTGCAGAAATTAAATAAAGCATCCCTACTACTTAAAGAAAAGCACAAGATAGCATTTTTAACCCAGTGCCTTTTGAAGTTGAGCACTTGACTGCAGTGTTAGTGGCATGCAGGTGTCCCTATCAGGGCCCATTTGTGTCTGTTCGGAGAGTCACTGCCATGATGAACTTTTCTTGGCTTAATCAATTGCTCATTAGGTGGTTCTAGAACTAAAATGATTGCTGAAGACTGATGGATTCACTTGTTAAGAATTGTAAGCCTATTTGAAAGTAAAAGATCTTCAGAACTTAAGAGTATCATTCTTCTGAATGTTTCTAGAGCTTTATGTACTTATCTGACTATATATTTGAACCAGTGTCTGTGGGCATTGGCAATAAGGGATAATACTCCTGTCTTTATGCAAGAAAATAAATGAAAATAGATAAAGTAAAAGACCTATAGTTGTATTTAGTAATATCTAAATTTAGCTATTTAGTAATATCTAAATACAACTATAGGTTGTATCTAAATTTCATTGTGCTATATAGAGTTCAAACCTGTGCATTAATACGGGCCTACTAGACCTGGAAATAAACTTAAAAGCCTATTGAAAAGAAGAGTTAATGAAGGAGTTGCTGTGTCTTCTGCAGTGGGTAAACTTTATCATTTCGTGATTCTCAGATAAT
Organism: Galagoides demidoff; assembly: GCA_963574575.1. Lineage (NCBI taxonomy): Eukaryota > Metazoa > Chordata > Mammalia > Primates > Galagidae > Galagoides > Galagoides demidoff. The sequence continues at coordinate 31,894 of CAUYQV010077175.1, forward strand.
AAATACCTCTTCTTCGAGGAGAAATTCTACTTGCACAGTTTATTGAATTGATAGAACAGCTGGCCGAGGCTCAGTAATACCAATTCTATACTCCCCTCAAACCATTCCTCCCCGACAACCTCAGAAACTAGAGAGGATTCCACCCACCTACCACTTTCACCACTCCACCTACAAAGTGTTATAAGTGTAAAAATGAAGTTTGTTTGCCACAATAAGCTGAGTGAGATACTAATTCTTGGTTTATGACGGGGCTTGCCAGTTGGAAGGAATGATTACTTTTATGTAATGAATGAATATTTATGTTAAATTCATAGCCTCTTTCTACCTGACTAAAAAAATTTATAGCTGAAGTTGCTTTGAGAACTACTCTGGTCCCCTGTCCTCCTTCCTCATCGTAAGTGGCTGGCATAACCCTTCCCACGTATCCAGTATGTAGTCATCTGCAGGTGTGATTAATGCAGAACTTTCCTCTGAGTCTAAGAGTGGAAAGAGAGCATAAATTACACACAGTCCAGACTTTTGTTTTGTTTTTAATAAGCTCCATGGTTCATTTTACCATTTCTCCTTTCAAGTTGCAGCTAAAAGTTAGAATTTCATCTATTGAGTAGGACCTGGTTGTTTTAAAGCTTCAAAGTGTGATTTAGAACAGTGGTGGGTATTGGTAGTGTCTTCCCAACAACACTCTATCATAGCTGGCATTAGCTGATGTTTAAATAAAAAAGACAGCCCTTCTTTTGGTGTAACTTCAACTAGCACATGATGGTACAGATTTTTTTCTTTTATTTTACTTCAAATTATAGTTTAAGAATGCAAGGTTGAATCAGAGAAGATGTTTTCTTAGGTATCTACCCTCCACAGGTTTCTGATCTTACCCTCCAATGTCATGTAAGATGCTAATGATTCAACTAATATGATAAACTCAAACACACATCAAATACTAGGGACTTCTTAATTTACTATTTATAGGCTATATGCTGCTAAAAAGGTTTTTTTAGTTTGCATTAAGAACTTGGCTTATCTTTCTATATTTTATAATTTAAAATATAGGAAAACATGGGTAATTTCCGCTTGATACAAATGAATACCCATCCAAGGTAGAATTTCAAGTTTCCATAGTTAGGGACCTTCACAGCACTTCTGTTTACCCAAACTGTGTGGACAGTTGCTTTTATTAAGCCTAATTTCTGCTGGTGTACCTTTTTATAATGGAATACCCCTGAAATATTTTACTTAAAAGTTTTGGAGAATATGCTTCTAAAGCTATACTGTCTAACATGGTAGCCACTACACATATGTGGCTATTGAGTGCTTGGAATGTGGGTAGTCGGAACAGAAACTTGCTCTAAGTATAAACTACACGCTGCATTTCAAAGACTTACTATGGGCTCAGCGCCTGTGGCTCAAGTGGCTAAGGCACCAGCCACATACACCTAAGGTGGCGGGTTCGAATCCAGCCCGGACCCGCCAAAACAATAATGAGGCTGCAACCAAAAAATAGCCGGGCATTGTGGCGGGTGCCTGTGGTCCCAGCTATTTGGGAGGCTGAGGTAGGAGACTCGCTTGAGCCCAGGAGTTGGAGGTTGCTGGGAGCTGTGATGCCATGGCACTCTACCCAGGGGGATAGCTTGAGGCTCTGTCTCAAAAAAAAAAAAAACAAAGACTTAGTATGAAAAAAGGAATTTAAAATATTCCATTATTAATTATTATTGAGGCGACATTTTAGATATATTGATTTAAGTAAAGTATTATTAAAAATCCATTTCAGCTGTTTCCTTTTTTTTTAACCATGGCTAAAATTTTACATTATATATATAGCTGGTTCTTATTAATTTCTCTTTAACACGGCTGCTCCACGAGGTTAAAGATCCTCTAATCCAACTCCTTTATTTTAGAGTTAAACTGAATTGTAGTCAGAGAAGTTAAGTGACTTGCTTTAGATCACACAGGATTTTAGTACAATAGTAAAGCTAGAGACTAGAAATTTCTCTTTTTTATGAGAGGAAGTGTCTATACTTTAGAATTCTTCACTGGATCCTTTGAAGCACAGAGTCTCTCTATACTATTTCTTTTTGTTTGTTTTATAAATCTGAAATTTTGGTTTCAGCTTTTCTGAAAATGGAAGTGTTTTCCCTATGAAAATTTCATATTCAGAACCTTTATGGTAGCACCAATATTTAAAAAATAGGTCTGATGAATACCGTAGTAGAGTTTTCAAATCTCATTGCACTCTTGTAATAGGGATATGTCATAAATTACGAATCTTTATTGCGTGTGTTCCAGTAATAACTATCATGTTAGCATATAACTGGGAAGTAATGCCAATAACAATGAGGTCCCCAGGCTATATATTTCCATGGTAAATTACTAGGCAACTAGTTGTTTTCTTTTGCTAAGATTTAACACTGTCTGTTACTCCTGTGAGGACAGCCTATATTTGTGCTAAAGAATTATTCATGCATAGAAAAGTAATCCAGAGTTCATTTTTGTTTTATTTTTATTCCAGATTAATGTAATGGTACATACAGGTAGGTATAGCAGCACTGTTAAAGTGAAATTAATGAGAGAGCCAGCTATATATGTAATTTAGAATTTTCCAGTAGCCATGGTTTAAAAAAAAAGAAAGAAAGAAATAGCTGAAATATAGCCTTACATTAACGTGAAATAGAATGTAAGGGTACATACAGTTATTATTTTTAATAATTCTAAGATTTGAAATATTTTAATACTGAAATGTGGAAATTGAGTCATATGAATTTACTTAAAGTTTTTTATTTTTTTTTAAATACATCTAATCATAATAATTGCTTTAAAGTGATGCAGCTTAGGGTGACCAATCATCTTGATTTGCCTGCAGTTATCCAACTGGAACACTGAATGTTCTGCATTCAGAGAAACAATTTAGTTCCACGCAAATTAAGCTGATTTTCACTCTAGCTGATGCTTCACAGTTTACACAGCAATTTTTTATTTATTTCTTTATTATTTTTAATAATGTAATTTTTAATTGTTTATTTAGAGACAGAGTCTCACTATGTCGCCCTCAGTAGAGTACCCTGGTGTTACAGCACACAGCATCCTCAAACTCTTGGGCTTAAGTGATTCTCTAGCCTTAGCCTCCTATGTAGCTGGGACTACAGGTGCCCACCACAATGCGGGCCTATTTTTTTGTTGCCGTTGTCATTGTTGTTTAGCTGAGCGGGGCCAGGTTTGAACCTGCTAGCCTCAGTGTATGTGGCTGGTGCCGTAACCACTGTGCAACGGACACTGAGCCAGTATTTATTTATTTTTTAGTTTACTCTCACTGGATCTCTGTAAGGTAGGAATGACAGTCCTGTAATCACCATTTTCTTGGTGTGGGTACATGCTCAGTTAACCAGGTCACACAGTTAGCTTCATGTCCCATTCTTTCTGACGTTGTCTGCTTTCCTCCAGATCTCATTTGAAACACCCCAGTGATCCTTTCTTTGAACATGCAGTCAAAATTGGTTGTCTCGCTCCTCCCACTTCCCACACTTGGTTTTCTTGTTTTGCCCACCTTCCCCACTGGACTCCAGTCGTCACCAAAGCAGCACCATGGCTGTTTACTTCCTGTTCTGTCTGCTACCAGGGATTGTGGCAGGCACATTTAGGGATTCAGTGTTTTTTGAATGGATGAATGTAGTTGATCTTCTGATTCCTAACTCATTTCTCTCCTTTGCTTTATACTGCCTTTTCCATTTTTATAATTACAATGCACATTTTTTTAACTACAAAAATCAAGGTCATTAATTATACCCATTTGGCCAAGTTTCTTAAAGCCACTTGGCATTTTTACTTGTAGTTACACAATTTTTAACATGCTTTCAGTTGGCAATCATCTTTTGATGAGTGTGAGCCAATATAAATTAAGCCAATGAGGAATTTTTTAATTTATTGCATTAAATTAAGAAAGGAATTATTGAAAATTTCATATACCTCTAGAAACTCTTTTGAACCAATGATGTATTATCTGGCACAGCGTTTAAAAAAATAATAATTTTTAAATTTGTTAATATCATTAATTGACTAAATTGTAGCTTCTTCAACTTGATAGTCTTTGTATTGTTTTTTCATAGTAACTGATTTTTTTTTTTTTTTAGACGGAGTCTCAAGCTATCCCCCAGGTAGAGTGCCATGGCATCACAGCTCACAGCAACCTCCAACTCCTGGGCTCAAGCGAGTCTCCTGCCTCAGCCTCCCAAGTAGCTGGGACCACAGGCGC